>CAUYSK010103635.1:0-82478 GCA_963575035.1 Avahi laniger | reverse complement strand
AGCTCAGGAGCCTGAACCCGGAGCTATTTATAGAACAGGCACTTGCACACTGCTGACGCCCTGCTCACTGCAGTGTCTGGAGCGGTGGGCATCTGCTTAAGCACTCGTCTTCTGCCAGGCAAGCCAGCAGCCAGGCAGGGCTCCTCGATGGGGGCTCGCTTCTGAGGTGTCCAGTTGCTTGACTCTGCCTCGCCAGCGGGCAAAGAGATGTTTCTGTTGTCATCCAGCCATCTTCTTGTCATCAGCCACAAATTCTCAGAAGGGCATTGGGTAATCCATGCAGCATTCTTTCCCTTGAACACGGTGTCCCTGGGAGCTGGAAAGAAATGAATGGCCTCACTTCCAATTATTTAAGTGGTCCCACCTCCCACCTCTCCGCTCCGTATCCTTTGCTGCCTCCTTCCTCTCTGAAGGCTCAAGGGAGCCGCCAGCCTCAGGAGCCAAAAGCGAGACTGCAGCCAGCCACTCCTGCCCCTGCCAGGAGGAGGCGCTGTGTCACCACAGGAGCATCTCTGCCACTGCGCCTCTTGGAGGGGCACCCTGCCTTCCAGCCATGACTCCCTTTCCTGTCCATGTCAGTAACAAAGACCATCAAAGAAACCATGCCATGGGAACAGAAGCAAACATAAAACATAAAACAGGGAGCAAGACAGCAAATGGGCATTAGCAGGAAGCTGTTCTTCAGAGGGATTTGGTGGGAAGGATCTGTTGGAACCTTTGTGAGTTTTGTAAAAGCAAGTCTTATCATGGTATCTCCTATCTTCCTCCATATAAAATTAAAGTAATCATATTAAACAGAAAGAACTTATCCAGTCCCTTTAATGTTTTTTATTTGCCACCCAAAGTGGACCGTCAGTGATGGTATTCTATCCACTCACCCGTCCTACCTCCACTCTGCTTCCACCATCCCTTCTCCTTCCTCCCCTCCCCTTCCCTAACTGCTAAACTTGGTGCAGAGTGGTTCAGTTGTGTGCTCTCCTTGAAAGCAAAACTCAGTAGAGTTGTAAAGGAATCAGAGACCCAAGCAGTCGGTTCTGCAGCAGCCTTTTAAAGTTGCGACCCACTGTCAGAAAGACAGAAGGAATAGGTTTTGAGATCTATTGCACTTCAGGGTGACTATAGCCAACAATAATATATATTTCAAAATAATTGAATACATTTCAAAAGAGTCACCATAAAGAAGATAGTAAGTGAGGTAACGGATATGTTAATTAGCTTGAATTATGCCACATTATATAAATAAATATGTCAAAATATCACATTATGCCCCATAAATGTATACGATTGTGATTTTTTCAAAAATAATAAGTTTAAAAAATAATAATAAAGTTGGGACGTGAGGCTCCCTGGGGCAAAATCCCAGCCGACAGAAAGATTTTGACAATTGTTAAATCCTTACCACAAAACCAAAGGGCTCCGTCATCTCCAGAAGACACAGGAGAGCATTTCTGGTGAGGAAATGAAACCACCGTGAGTCTCAGCAGCATGCTTTAAGGAAGTGCCTGGATCCGCAGTTGACAGACACACAGCACAGAGAGCGTCTTCAGCCAGTGAATCAGTGATCCGGCCTCTCAGGATTGCACTAGGTGGGCTCGAGCTCTGAGCCCAGCTCACCAGAACCAGCCATGGAGACCTTGGGTGTGCCCCTCCCTGACCACTTGACTGATGACCCGGAGCCAGCTGACCATACATGCTCGGGCTGGACCTACTTGTCCCTGGGCCTTGTCTTCCCTGGGGACATCGAAGGTATCCAAGGCCACCGCTGGGCAGGAACTGCTTCAGACCACCTGGCCCTCACGGCCTCCAGGGGAGGAGGAGACCCCGAGGGACGGCTACACTGAACTCCGACATCCCGTGACCTCTGCTGGGGAAGGGTGGGAAGGGCAGGTCTACCTTCCTGGAGGCTGAATCCAAGCTCCTAGTGCTCATGCCAGACATAGTCACGTGTCCAGGCTTTGCACGTCCTTACTGTCCAGCAAACTGGGACTTACGTCATCCAAGAGCTAGTGAGGTGTTTAGGAGATGTTTTGCTCCTGAAATTAGTATCTCCCTGAGTCGGAATCCTGGTGTTAGCAAGTACTCGGCCTTGTGAGGGTGGGCTGGTGACGTCCCCTTCTCATCTCTAAAGGAAGATCTGTTAAGAGATGCTCTGTATAAAGGCCTGGCCCACATCACTGACCAGCTCCATGGGCATCCGCTTCTCTGCACCTCTCAGCAGGCCCCAGGTGTTAGGGTACCTCGCACGTCAGCCCAGCACTGCTCCTGTGCTTCAACTTCTGATTGAACGCTTGCTTTGTATGAATATTCCTCACAAATAGTCTCCTTGTCACTCATCCGTGATGAAACAAGCTGCCCTAACTGGGCAAATCCAGGATAATTCGTTCAAGGCATTTGGCTAGCAAGAAACAAAAGCGGAGACACTCACTGAGCATCCACGTGGCTGTGGCGACTTTGCTCAGCAGTGCCCCCTAATGACTCAAGCGCAGCATTGTGGTCAAGATCCTTGTCAATGGAGCTTTGCCTGCTGGGTCCAAACCCTGGCCACGTGCATCCCTGCATTGTGATCCGGGAGGAGTGTGAGCCTCCCTGTTCCATAGTACTTCACTTGAGCCAGGGGCAGATGCAGACTTATCCACTGCACACATGGCCCTGAGCAGGGAGCCTGGCACCGAGTGAGCACTGTCTTTCTGTGGGACTAGAAGGCCCCAGGCAGTCATGCAGCTCCATGATAGCTGGGGTGATGGGCAGATCCTCGGGCCCCACTGTGTGGGCCAGGCCTTCGCCATCTGCTCTGGCTTCCTCTAGACCACCTGCCCGCCCGACCCCATGCACACCTAAGCTCTCCCTGAACAGAGGGGCTGTATGTAAGCCCATCCCCCTGCCCCTGCATCATGTGACCATAGCAAGCTCAAGTTCCCTGAGATGAGACTTGGTCTTCTCATCTGTGAAATGGGGTTGAGAATATCGGTCTCCCCAGCTTGACTGAGGGTGCAAATAAGTGAGAATGTTCTCTGTCCCTCAGTTGGTGCAAACTCTCCTTCAATGTGCCTTGTCAGTAGAGAGCGAGGGCGGTGAGTGCCCTGGGGAGGCCTGCCAGAGCCTCTTGGATCCCAAACACCCTGATTCGGTTCTGTGTGCCCAGCCTGCCCCACGATGTCTCAGCCTGTGTCTCTCTCCCCACAGCCCAGCGTCTGGCCAGGTACCAGGAGGGCGACTCGGAGGAGGAGGAGGTGACACTCAGAGGGGGCTCGGCGTCCCAGCGCGGCAGCATTGGGAGCCACCAGAGCGTTCGAATGGTGCACAGAACCCAGAGCACCAAGTCCCACCGGCGCACAGGCAGCCGAGCCGAGGCCAAGAGGGCCAGCATGCTGTCCAGGCACACAGCCTTCAGCAGCCCCATGGTGAGCGTGCAGGGTCCGCACACGTGGGCAGCCCCAGCACAGCCCGGCCTGCTCTCCTGCTAGTGCACCACCACCTTTCTTTCCCACGGCCATTTTTCCCGGTTCATCACAAGTGTGTCTATTTAATCATACAAGTACACTGTTGCTCGGTGGTTTAGCTCTGCTCAGTTGGCAGAAGCTGTTCTGGCCAACACCTTCTCCCCACTGTTGTGTCTTTTCCAAAACACTGGCACGGCCCCTTTGCCACAGTTTCTAAGACTGGGTGGTTGCCAGGTGAGCCACCCAGACGGGATGATGGAGAGGAAGCCCATCCTGCCAAATGAAATGAATAAAACATCATCAGAACTAGATGACAACTGTGAAAAAGCAAAGCCAACTCCCCTCGAAAAAGTTTTAATTAGAAAACCCAAATCCAACAAAGCTCCTTTCTCCTTGGCTTGTCAGCTGCCTGAACATTTATGAACCACCAGCAGGCAGGGAAATTTCCAGAAGTAACAACCTCTAAAAGACTCTTTCACTTCTGAAACATTTTAAGAACAGAGGGGAAGAAATCCATTTGCTCACTCTGTGGTGGTTTTATTCTTTCGTGTCCTTCTAAACCCATAGACAAGCTGCCATTTAAATAGGGGTGATCTAGAATTAGGGGCATCGATCGGTGGGTTTCTGCAGGGCTCCTGCAAGTGGGGAGCTCTCACGCTTGGCCGGAGAGAAACTACCTTGAACAAATTTTCCTGAAAGCCATTTCTCAGTATGTGTCGTGAGTATTTGAAATTCTCAAATTTTCACAACTAGCACCTTAGTGATTTAGTCAAAGATTGATGTCCATGGAAGTTTATCAATGTGTTATTTACATCAACAAAACAGTGAAAGAAATTTAAATATCTGATGATAAACAGATGGTCAAATAAATTGTGGTATGTACATTTTGAAGTTGTCAAAAAAATGTGTTTTCAAATAATTTTTAAAAGCCTGGAAAAGTTCAGACAATAATGAAGTTTTTGGGAAAATGGAAATAGCCACTATGTGTATAAAATACTTTGATTATGTAAAATTTAAATGTAGAGAAAAAAGACAGAGGAAATGCAGAATCGTTTTTCAAAAAGTAGGTATTGTTTCCTGGGGTGGGGTGGTGTATGCAGATTCGTTGAATTTTTCTAGAGTCACACATGTTCTTTTATAGTAAGATATTCCAAGATATGTTATTTTAAAGAACATGTATATTTTATTATATATAACAAGAATATATACATTTTCATATGTAAGTTATATATTTTTATACAATTAAAATTATAAATTATGTACAGTTATAAAATGGCATATATACATGTGTGAGATGAAGTTCTGTTTACAGCTTATAATAAAATCAAGGTGCCTTAAATAGTCAAGTGCCAACACGCTTGGCAGATTACCAGGTCGTACTCACTGATTGCTCGTCTGTCTTTGCGTCCCAGGAGAAAGACATCACTCCCGACCCAAAGCTGCTCGAGAAGGTGAGCGAGTGTGACAGGTGCCTGGCCCTGGCGCGGCACCAGGAGCACCCCCTGGCCCACCTCTCGCCCGAGCTGTCTGATGTTTTCGACTTCTTCATCGCGCTTACTATCTGCAACACAGTAGTTGTCACGTCCCCAGATCAGCCACGACAAAAGGCAAGTTCTGGAGTGTCCCTGGGAACCCGCAGCGCCCTTCTCTGCTGGCACCACTGTTGTCAGTCCTCCCAAGGGCTCACGTTCAAGGGGGATGCAGTAGGATGCTTTGTACAGGGCAGAACAGCTCTGTGGTTCAGCATTGTCACCCAAGCTGCAGTGGGCAGGGGCCAGGTTTGGGGCCAAGAGGCAGAGGATGGACCACCAGAGGCCTGAGCCCAGGATGGGAGAGACACAGAGCAGCCAGCAGGGCCAGCCTGGGGTGTACAGGTGGACATGTGGAGGCCCCGCCTGCTCCAGTGCTTCTCCTACTGCCTGGCCACTGGCAGGGCCAGCCCACATGGGCAGAGACTGCCCAGAGACTGCCCACGACGGCCTACCTGGGGCCTCAGGCTCCCAGATTCACCCAGGAGAGAGGACAAGGCAGGCTGGGGACCCAGACTCTGGGCCAAGACACTTGCACTTGAGTCCTGACTTTACCACAGTGCTACTTTAGACAACTCATGCCCTCCCTGTGCCTCAGGGTACCTCGTCTGGATGTGGCTGGTGCTGAGGATTTATGGAAAGGGCTCAGAGCCCAGTGTGACTCACAACAAATGTATCTGAGGTTAATAAAAGCATTTAACATTGTCCTTCCAGAAGTTACCAAGAATTATTCGGAGATTGCTTAGGGTGGAGGAAAGAATACCCAAGTGGGCACTGAAGTTGGTTTTAGTTTGGTCTAATATTAACGTTCTCTGCCAAGAGAGGAAACGTTGTGTGTGTGAAAGGAGCCTCTGTCATCCAAGTACCCCTCAGAAAGTCCTGCAGGTGGGCCAGGCAGTGTGGGAATTAAGTGTGAGCTTCTGGGGGACACAGTGATTCCCTCGCCTGTCTCCTGACGGCTTCTCTTGCAGGTGAGGGTGAGGTTTGAGCTGAAGTCCCCGGTGAAGACCATAGAAGACTTCCTCCGCAGGTTTACACCCAGCCGCCTGACTTCAGGCTGCAGCAGCATTGGGAGTCTGGCCACCAACAAGTCCAACCACAAATCGGGGTCCAGCTTCCTGTCCAACCTGTCCAGCGACAGCACACTTCTCAGGCTGGAGGACAAGCTAGGCCAGCCCGCTCCGGCCATCGCCAGCAATGGCTACAGCAGCCAGGCAGGCAGCTGGGCCCTGGAGCCCACACGGGAGCAGGAGCCGGAGCTGAAGAAGGAGCTGGAGCTGCGGTACGAGGCTGAGAGCCCCGACGAGGCGGCGCTAGTGTATGCGGCCAAGGCCTACAACTGCGTGTTAGTGGATCGCCTACACGACCAGGTGTCGGTGGAGCTGCCCCACCTGGGCCGCCTCACCTTTGAGCTCCTGCACACGCTGGGCTTCGACTCCATCCGCAAGAGGATGTCAGTGGTGATCCGGCACCCAATCACTGACGAGATAAACGTCTACACCAAGGGGGCCGACTCGGTGGTCATGGATCTCCTACTGCCCTGCTCCTCAGGTAGGGCCCCCTGCCCGGCTACACCCCAGCTCTGGGCAGGAAGTTCTGAGACATCTACCCACCTAGTCCCTTCCCTTGGGTGAAGCGATTTTCTAAAGCAGTGCCCATCAGAGAACTGCATGGCTTCTCTGCATCCCTGTTCCCTCGTTTGAAGGGTTTGGACTAGAATGCATTTAAGGCACTCCATCTCCTAGACAGCCCCCGACCCAGAACAGTGGAGTTGGGGGTTACTTGGGGAGTGTTGAGTTTTAAATCTGAACAGTGAAGGTCGAGAATCCTTAGACTAGTAATTCTAGAAAGTTCCTTCCTATCCTGTGGCTGGGGTAGCTGCAAGGTCCAGGCCCCAGAGGGGGCCCCGGAAGTGGGGGCTGCTGGCTAGGTCCACCACCCTCTGTCCTGACTTGG
The DNA here is from genome assembly GCA_963575035.1 of Avahi laniger. Taxonomy (NCBI): domain Eukaryota; kingdom Metazoa; phylum Chordata; class Mammalia; order Primates; family Indriidae; genus Avahi; species Avahi laniger. Next base: position 75,553 of record CAUYSK010103635.1, on the reverse strand, counting down.
GGCCAAGCAGCCCCTGTGGGTTCCCACACATTCTAGAGTTCCATTTAACTTTCAGGTCGAAACAGAGGAGTTTGAAAACCACTGGTATAGAGGGTAGAACTTTAGCCAGCAAAAGAGCTTGCATCTCTTTCCAGCTAGATGCTTCTGGGACTTGGGAGCAAAAAGGCCGGGACCCCACTTGTAAAGCAAACCTGGTCGTGCCCCTCAAACTCTGAACTTAGGACTGAGGAGTACAGGGCTCACCCCTGGGCAACTGGAGCAAGTCTTGCCACAAGCTCAGTTTTCTGGGACAGGACCACCCCATCACAGGGCAGTGCACAGGAGGACCTTTGTAGACAGGAAACCTATGTCCCACTCACAGAGCTGTGACCTTCAAAAGGCAGCCAAGCTAACTTTGCAAATGTGTCCCTGAGAATAGTTTGGGTGATCTGTCATGGTGACAGCCAACTTGGGGGAAGGATTTTGCCTTTCCGCACTTACGGTGGCTCTACCCTGGAGTCAGCTCAGAATCCAGTTCACGGACTGAGCATTCCAAGAGGTTTCCTCATTCTGAAATTGGATTCTTGTTTATACACACAAAAACAAAACATAAATAGGGCACCACACTCTAACCAACTGAGCTAACTGGGTATTAGGGCAACTATCAGAGCAGAATTCATTCTACTGCACAAAATCTCCTCTGTCCTGTTCCACGGCCTTGCATTCAAGACAACGTAAGGGATCCCTGCGCTTCAGATGTTCACACACACAACAGGTGACGTCTAAGGTAAAAGGCATGGACTAGCATTCGTGTGCCAGGGTGGCACAGGAGTGACAGGAGAGGCCCATTCCATCCTGCAGAGACAGCAAGAGCCCTGCTGAGCTACTTGAGGGAACAAGAGCAGCTGGGGAGGCTGCAGCAGTTGCCACACTTGTACTTCGGTGGCAATGCGTTTGTTTTTTTTTTCTTTTTTTACGTTAGTAGAAACTCTGAACCATATAGACAAAACGCAAACAAAACTCTTGTCACTAACTCTCGCTAATACCATCATTTCATAAAAGAAGGACATTTGAACACTTCCTTTCCTCCCCTCCGAAATACTAAGGATATCCCAGGAAACCAAATGTCTTTAAATCGAATAAATTTAGCATTATGAACTGCTCACTGTTCTGTCCCTGCTTTTCTCATAATATGCCAGAGTGGAAAGAGCATTACTGGGGACAGTGTCAGGAGATGTAGCCTGCCCTGCCTTTTCATTAGCAGTCAGGGAGGAGCTGTAGCAGGGGGAACAGTGACAGTCTGGCCTCCAGTGGCTCCTGAGTGTACCCAAGGATTTTCTTGTGCAGCACCTGCGAGGCAGGAAGGCACCTGATGGCAGTTACTGGATGATCCATGTCACCCTCCTTCTCTGATTCAGAATTGACATCTGGGTCAGGAAGTCCACACCCAGGCTGGGGAGCCTTGCAGCCCCCTCCACCCAGCCCGAGCCCTAGCCTGGCTTTGCCGTGGGTCTCAGGGAGGGAATCTACTCATATCTAGATAACTGCAGATAGGAAAAAGCAGAGCTTCAGATCTCTTGCATCATGGAAGGGCCAGGTAATGTCATTGCCATAATTCCCACATTGTCAAAAATATGACATTGGTGGGCAAATTAAAACTAGTGGTTTGTGTTGATTTCCACTTTTCTCTGGGACTTTCCAAGCAGTGCACAAAGTCGGGTTTGGATAGAGAAGTTCTGTGTGTTAACACTGGGCAAGTTAAGGTTCAGGAACTTCAGAGACTCCAATGGTTTCCCAAGAGAAGGGCTGTAGAATGGCCCTGGAGTCCCTACCGGTGACGCCCTGTCCTTATGCACAGATCATTCAACTTTACTTTGTGGGTGGGGGGTGCGGGGTGTGGAGAAGTGCAGACGTATTACAGGCAGCTCACTGTGCCCGGGAGGCTGTTCTACCTGTGTGCAGGTGACACAGAGAAGGCACACAAGTGTCCCACTCTGGATTTAATCTGACATCTCTCTTCAAAGAGCTCACAACACTTTCACCAAAAGAGGCAGGAGTTGGCTAAGCGCATAGTGGACATGACCATGCTGTATTAGCAGGATGTGGCCATATCTTACCTGCCCTGACAGGAAATGGTGTGGTGTCAGGTAAAAGCAAGGAGTGTACCCAACCCATACTGACAGACTGCTGTTCCAATCCCAGGTCTACACTTACTGGCTGGGTGACCCTGCACAAGTCACTTACTCTTTCTGTGCCTCAGTTTCCCATCAGCAAAGTAAATCACAATGCCAACCTCAAAGGAAGCCCCCATGCAAACCCCTAGCACAGTCCCTGGTGTAACATAGGCACATGGCATCGGCTAGGTCCCTTTTCCAAGTCTCTGGCTCCTTCCCTTTAAGATTCACTTGCCTGTGGGTTGTAGGGGGTGGTTTAGCTGCTTTGTGTGGTCTTCGCGGCATGAATCTCTGGCTGTTCTTTCCTTCTCCCAGAGCGAGGATGGTTGGCCCCAGCCTACTGCATAGCCCACTCCCCATTGCTGCCATTCAGTAAATCAGTAAACACTCGTACCTGAGTGAATACATCCATGTACAGGCAAGAATTCACCTTCTTCATTTACCATCTCAATAAGCTCAAACTCTTTATTGGGAAACATCATTTGTAAAGTATAGAGGAAACGGAAATATCACTTCTGGCAAATGTCAGAACCCACGAAGAGGAGCCACCGTCCTTCCTTTGAGGGCCTCCCCGCAGGCTGTGAGCGTCATCCATCAGTGGCCTCCTCCTGGTGGGGACTCCAGATGCAGCCCACTGCTGGGTGCAGCTGTCTCAGCCCTGGCTGTGTCGTGGGTCAGTGGGCATGTAAGTCATCTTTGCAGACTGTGACAGGAGCAATCTGTCTGGCACTGTGCCACCAGCCTCTCCAGGGCCCAGATGCAGCCTCAGGGTCCTTCATCCTGGACCCCTCAGTGCCGTACTGGCCACGCAGCAGAGGTGCTGAGCAGCGCTGGTCCCACCTCTGCGTGTGGTGCTGCTCCTTACCTAGGGAGCAAAATACCACAGGTGGGCAAACTACAGAGAGCCTGAATTGCTACCGAATATCACAAAGAAGGGGCTAATGTTGCATGAATGTCATCTAAAATGCAGTGTCATGACTTTAGCCTGAAATCAGCAACCCTCAGCCTCACCCCAGCAAGCGCAGGAGAGCTGGGCTGACTGAATCCCTCTGGGGGTTTTCACACTCTAGCTCCCCAATACAGTCTCCTTCTTAGGCTTTCCCCAGCTCCCCTCCTCCTTGGTGATGGTCTACGTGGAGCTTGAGTTCTTTCCACCCTCCTGTACCCCCATCCCAGCACTCACAAAGAGCCAGTCGCACAAACCCCAACATCTGTTTTCTACAATGACCGCCTAGCCGTCGGTGCAGCAGGGATCTGTAAGGGAAATGTCTTCTAAGAATAAGGAGCAAGGAATTGCCAGAAGTGGCACAGGTGTGTGACTATGTGTGTGAAGGAGGGGACAGCAGGGCCAGGTGCTCTCTGTCCTCAGGCCCAGTGCAGATGGCCCCACACAGAAACACCCCAGTGTCCACTGTCATCCAGGGCACCCAAGGTCCTGAGGGTTAGCTCAGTCCGTTTTGTTTTGATCAGCGAAGTTAATCTCAGCATCATAGCCTCGCACAGCTGCTCCTTCTGCCCAGTGCCCCGCTCCCCTCCCCTCTCCCGCAGACAACAAAGTGCTTTATTATTCTTCTTCTAAATCCAAAGCCCCTCAGAAAGCTCTTTGCTCAAAGAACAGTCAGAATATGGGAAAAGGTTACCCGCACCTTCTAAGAATGTTATCATGATACCAGGAGTACAATGACAGTCAAAATCAAGATGACTTTGAACGTCATCTTTTCAGAAAATCTATTAATACCTAAAGCAAAATAATCTAGGGCAACTCTTTTTTCCTTCTCATCATTGACCCCTTAAGGAGCCTTTTCTGACACTTTTTTTCCAATTCTCTTTTCATGACATTTTAATACCACAGGTGTACTGTACATCTGTTTATGTTCTGTATGTTTCTCTGCTTTGTATGTGAGAGAGTAAGATGTGTCCCTCCCCAAGAACCAATCATCACCCCCTTGAAGACTCTGTCACCCCCATGGAGAACACACCCTGGTCTAGGAGATAAAAGAGTGTTTCCTGCCAGGTCCAGTTTATCATGGGGCGGACTTAGAATAGTGGACAAGCCTTCCCAGGCCTCATGGCTTGCCGCAGAGTTTCCAGATTGGCAAACAAAATGTACAGAGTAGCCAATTAAATTGGAATTTCAAATGAACAAATCTTTTTAGTAAAAGTATGTCCTATGCACTATTTGGGCATTGTTGATTCTGGCAAGACTACTAGTGAGGGATGTTCTGAGGATAGAAACTGCTCTTTCTATTACCTATAATTTTTCATTAATGAGAAGAATGTTACTTGCATTTCATAGGCTGGACAAAAGGATGCCAGATCACTTTTGATGAGGTTTTTGTTTTCATGAGCTTCTCATTTCAACAAAAGATGTTAGAAACAGCCCAAAATTTGCATTTTGATGAGTTTCCTTTATAAAAATAACAGCTACTTTTTATTTTGACTTCTGTATGAAAATGTGTGTACTCTTTGCAAGTGATGGAATGGACATGAGGGAAGTCTAGGAGGGCTGAGGGTGTTCTGCAGGGTGCTGCAGTTTTTACCTGTGTTTCCGCTTGTGCTCCAACCCAGATGACGCCAGAGGAAGGCATCAAAAAAAGATCCGCAGCAAAACTCAGAATTTCCTCAACATGTACGCGGTAGAAGGCCTGCGCACCTTGTGCATCGCCAAGAGGGTGAGTGGCGCCGCCTCCACCACGGCGCACGTGCTGGTGGCACTGCGGCAGTGTGTAGCACTTGGCGCGGCACCCAACAGCGTGTCTCACGTAGGTTCTGAGCAAAGAAGAGTATGCCTGCTGGTTGCAAAGCCACTTAGAAGCAGAATCCTCTGTGGACAACCGCGAGGAGCTCCTCTTCCAGTCTGCCATTCGCCTGGAGACAAATCTGCACCTGCTGGGTAATGAGCTTGGGAGCTGCATGTCCGATGGAGGGGTGTGGAGTTTGTTGCGATGCCCTTGATGGCGAGGTGATGCGGCTGTACACACGCTGGGCTGGGCTGAGGAACTGCCTGGCCTGGCTCTAGCGTGGCCCCCAGGCTGGAGGGTCCTAGATTGAAGCTTCTTCTCACACCCTTTTCTGTGGGGCTCAGGTGCTGCCCCCCGAGGACCCCCAGACGGCCACTGACTTGCCTCCCCTTAAACCCTGATTTTCCTCTAAAAATAGAGAAGAGGAGCAAGGATTCTGACTGTTGATATTGGAAGAGTTCCTCTACCCTCCCTCAGCCCCCAACCCCCACCCCGAGAAACAGAAATTTTTGGGCCCCAGAAACTGCTGCCTGTTGCATCTTATGACTGTCTCACGGATCCAGCGTGAATCAAAAGAAAATGGGCTCATTTCTACCGAAATATGTCCATATTTCCTACTATGTTCATATTAGTATTTAATTAATAGTAGTTAATGTTAGTAATAAATTTAAGTATTTATTACTTTAATACTTATTTTAATATTTAATTTAATATTTAAAATATTTAATTGATTTCATATTCATTAAAGCATCTGTTAAATTAGCAGAGTCACTGTATACATGCCGTACACAAGGAGCTAGTTTGGAGGGTGCTGTCCACCCGCGTCCATGCTGGGTGCTGTTGGTCGGATCCCACTCCGCCTGTGCAAGGCTCTGGGAAGTTCATCTTCACTTAACCCAGAAAGGCTGTCATTCACCTGGCCTCATTTTCTGGGCCAACAATTTGAGATTCCTAGATATCTCTATCAGCATATCTCATATAAAGTACAGTTAATATTTAATGAGACATCGTACACTAGGTAGAACACGTACACGCACACACTTTGTATCTTATAGGAGGCCCTGCACTACTCAAAAAGCCCTGGGATCCAGAGGCCCAATGGCCTAACGAACAAAATCCCTGATGCGAATTAAGTGAAATGCCTCAAAAATGGCTGTGCCTGCTTTAGGGTACTAGTGTTTTATTTATCAAACCAGGACTTCTGTCACCTAGATGGGGCTGCCCAGAAAGACACTGTGTGCAGACAGTGGGATAAGGGTCGGCCTGCAGTTCTCTTGGATGTGCCTGCCCAACCTCTCTGACTAGCCTTTTCTTGAGCCCTTCACAGAGGTGCTGTCCCTGAGAGAAGCTCTCCTCCTGAACAGCTCTGACCTCTCAGATGCAGTGAATCTGCCTCCTGTACCTTCTCCCAGGAGCGCTGGTCCCACCCCCTGGAGCGATGCAGACAAAATCTCTTCCCTTTTCCATATGGTGAGACCTTGGCTGTTTGAGGACGATACAGCTGTGAGTCGCCAAGCTGTCCCTCCTCCACCCTGCCTTCCCTCGGAGCCCAGGAGCCCTGACTCAGTTGTCCAGCCCTGACTGCCACTTTCTGGCCATGTGAGCTTGGGCAAGTGACTCGGTCTTTTTTGCATCCCAGTTTCTTTATCTGCTACGAAGGGAGTGAGGATAGTAATCTCAATGTTGCAGGGTCTTGTGAGGGTGAAAGGAAGGGGTGCCATGGGGCACTGGCTGGGTGGAGGCAGCTGCGTGGGGGTGAGTCTCATGTTGCTGCTTCCGCACCCGTGAGAGCCTGGCTGGCCCCTTCTCTACGGACTCCCTGGTGCGCTGGCGTCTGTCACCTCCATTGGCCCATGTGCTTTATCTCTGTTAACATATGCTGAGTTTTTAACAGCCCTAGTACTGCCTAGGCTCATAGAGGATTTGAGATCAACTCATCTACCTAGGTCTTTGTCACGGTAGTTTTGTCCTTGCTTGGATTCTATAATTTTTACTTGGGCAACTTTGTCAACATCTAAAAGCAGGATTTTATACTGATCGCCTGTTCCAGTTCTTTATGTTGGGTATCGGTGTCTTGGCTATCAGGGTTGTTCAGATTTCTGATTCAGCCACATTCTGCTGTCATCCTGAGGCAGACTGTGTCCCTCCAGGCATGTATTAAAATGGCCCCGATCTGCGTCAGTTAAGGAACCACTGGATTGCCCACAGTAGGCACGAGCTGTGCACTGGAGACTGCTCATGCCTGCTGGTGAGAGCCCCTAGATAAATTTTCAAGGATTTTGCAGTAGCTGTTTGCTATTTAGCATAAACTTATAGGAATTTCACATTGCCTTTTGATACTGTGTTGATAGATTAAAGTCAGTCAAGGTGGGAGGGAGTACTTATATCACAGAAATGGGCAAATGCAATAAATCAGCCTCCCTCCCACAGCCGATTGTTAACCGCTTGCCATCTCCTGCCACCTGGCATGTTCACGTTTCATGCGGTGAATCCTGAGCTAAAGAATACAAGAGCCACCACGGTAGTGTCATAGCTGACCCATGGGCAGGGCATTTTGGTCACTGGGTTCCAACCCCTCAGCTTCATTTTTGAGAAAAGTTAAGGAAGCTGTTTATATTTTTAAATAGTCAAAATTTTCTTTCTAAATTATTTCATCTAGATGCTTGTATTAAATAGCGTTAGAGAACCACAAATAAATATCTTCAGTGGAAAGAGTCACCATTCACACTTTGTTCTTGGAATTTTCTTTTCCTTAAGGTTCTGGACAGGAAGCTAAATTCCAATGACAGTGTTCTGCTCATGTTCCTCAGTGTCCTTGCTGGTTTCTCTAAATGTCAGCTGAAACCTCTCTGTTGGTGAAATCCTTTCCCCTGCCATGAAACACTCCCCGAGCCCCGAGCACAGAGCTGCATGGTTGCAGTTGGTCTGCTCTGAACTCCACCCCTTGCGCTATGATTCTCAGGAATGCCAGGCTCTCCCCAGGGTTACGTTGTATGGAACGTGGCTTTTACTCAAAGTCACATAAACCACATCACAAACAAGCTACCTTGGAAAGCCAAAGAAAGACACAATGCTTCAGATTATTTTGTTAATAAAAGGGCTGCTCTTTCTCCTCGTTCACATTTCTGCTGAAGCAGGCAGACCTTCCATCACTCCGTTTCTCTGTTCAGTACTAGTCTGTGCTTGATTCAAACTCACACATTATAGTGATGAGACTGGGGGAGGGGAGAGAGGCCAAGACCAGATGGCCACATGGTGCCTGGGTGCCAGGGATGTGCTCACGGAGAGCATGGAGGGTGTCCTGCCTTCGTGCCTGAGTAGCTTGTAAGCCCCACATCCTGCCTGATCTTTCCACGGAGACTTGTGGTCTTCAGGTTCAGAGCAGAGTGTAGCTCGGGTGTAACACCTCCTCCTCCTTTCTGGACATTTCCCAAGTTTCCACTTAGCCTTCCAATACACTCCCCAAGTGGGAGCTAGGCCCAGGCCGCAGGAGCTGGAAGAGAGACCAGCCACTTGCCCCTAAAAGAGGCTTTTGCGAAGCTGGTGATCTTCTTCCTGAGCTCAGGGCTGATGGCATAGGTATGTGACTTGCGAACGTGCATCCAAAAGTATATTTAAGAAATGTGCAGTCATGTGTGTGTACTATACCTCAATTCTGTCTTTCCTCTCCCTGTGCCCGCCATCGTGTCCATTCTAGGGGCAGAAGAGGTAAGGGTGTCTTGGTCCGTTTGGGCTGGTAAAACAAAATACCACAGACTGGGTGCCTTACCCAGCAGATACTGACTTCTCACAGTTCTGAAGGCTGGGAAGTCCAAGATCAAGGCTCTGGCAGATCACTGTCTGGTGAGGGCCCTCTTCCTGCATTGCAGATGGCGCTTTCTTGCTGTGTCCTCACATCGCAGAGAGAGATGATCTCTCTGGTGCCTCATTTTATAAGGACACTAATCTCATCATGGGAGCCCCGCCCTCGTGATCTAAACTTAATCACCCCACGGCCCCCACATCCTAATACTATTACACTGGGGATTAGGGCTTCAACCTGTGGGTCTTGGGGCACAAACATTCTGTCCTTACCAGCATCCCACCACGGGGGCAGCGTGGCATAAGGAGTAGAGAACTGACCAGGGACCCTCAGTCAGGGCTCAAGCCCCAGGGCCAGGGGCCACAGCTCACTTCTGGATCAGAGAAGACAGAGACCATCTCACCAAGTTGTAAACATATGAAAAAACTAAGGCAGGCCTGAGCATATTTCTGCACTGAATAATATTTTTTCCCAATATACTGAGATCAAAAATGGAAAACCTGCCTCTTGAATTCATGTTTGTGGAAAAAGCATATTCAGGATAATGTTGCTTTCAAGAAATAATGGATTTTCTGTGCAGTGTCTCAATAGCGACTGGTAATAAGCATTGTTGAAAATGAACATTTTGAATTTTATCTCCAGAAACTTTACACGGAATGGGTAATTTTTAAGACTTTTTTATCCCTCAGAATGTCGATATTCCCGACACCTTCCCATGCACTTTATTTTCAGGTTATCTGTAAAGTTACAAGTTAGTGGCTGCATATTAGGAAGTAGCCAAGGTATTCTGTTGTAAGTACACATAATTATGTTGGGTGACTCATGGCTATTTTTACACATTCTCGACTGAGTCACCTCGAGAGAGCCGTGGAAGGCATCCACCACTATGCTGAAATGGTAAATACCCAAAGGGCGCTTCCAGACTGAACTTCCTGTCATCGAGTGGCAGACAACTGGCTGCCAAGCCCCGAGCGGGTCCCAGTCAATGGGGGCCGTGCCAGTGCCCGTCTTTGCTGTATTTGGTGTGTGCCGTTTGCACCCCAGCAGGATGTAGAGACATGTGACTGGGAGCTCACTCACACTGTTGTACCTTTTACCAGGTGCCACTGGGATTGAAGACCGCCTGCAGGAGGGAGTCCCTGAAACCATCGCTAAATTGCGTCAAGCAGGCCTGCAGATTTGGGTTCTCACTGGTGACAAACAAGAAACAGCCATTAACATTGCACATGCCTGCAAACTGCTGGACCACGAAGAGGAAGTCATCACCCTGAACGCCGAATCCCAGGTAGGTGGATTTGGGGGTGGCTCTGCTTCCCCACCCCGTGATGGGGTAGCCTCGTGTCCAACGGACCCCCTCTAGGCAGGGCTCTGCAGGAAGGCCACTGGGTAGGGGGTGGGGGCTTCCACTTCTGGCAGCTGCTGTGAGAAGGACCCTCGCCCTTTGCATTTCTCTTGGCACCTGTGTTGTGTTTCTAGGGCTTGTCACTGCCTGGGGAGATGTGGAATTTGCTGGAATTTCTTAGTACCAAAAGAATGTACATCTGGGCTTTATTAATGCAAAGTTTACCCTGCCTCTTCCTGACATACTGTCCATGTCAGTAGTAACAGAATTTTTTATGGTTCCACGTGTGCCTAAGAAGTGGAGCCAGGGCAGTGGACCATTTAGCACTGACTTCTCAGACCCTCTGCTGTCCTGGGATGCCCCAAGAGGCACTGGGGTTTTTTTTCATCCAGTCGCCTTTACCTATTTAGACCCCCAAGTATGTGAGGAGTATGTACTTCATGTATTGCCCTGGTCTAGCCTCTGAATCCTCTCGTGAGCTCCCACCCGCAACAGTTCCCTGAACTGGCTCTCGGTCTTCCTGAACAGAGCAGGGCGCCCCCTCGCTGTGCCCGACCCACTCCTCCCTGCCTTCCCAGCATGGCCAAGGCCGCCGTAGCTCCTCTGGGGCTCATGTTCACATCCCCCCAACCCCTCTCAGTCCTCACCCTCACCGTCAACTGTCAACTGGCTCTAAGGTCCCTTTCGATCCAGACTCCCACCATTCCAATCCTGCCCTCTCTTCACTTCCGTATTGGCCGGAACACCCCCTCCTCTCATACCTACTCCCAGCCCCCCTGCTTCAGAGCCTGTGCATTGGCCAGGGCCTTTTTTTTTAAGGGACTTCTTCAAGAAAGTTTAGAGATTTATGCTTAACAGTTGACCTGATGACCTGGTCATTGCTGTATTTAATTTTTTTATATTTTCTCTTCTTCATGATTTTCTTAATAACAAGTGGACATCATTGCCTTATTTCCTATGTTAGACAGAAAACATGATTCTGTTACCATTAAGTATAATGTTAGCTGTATGTGTCCCGTAAGTGCTCTTTATCAGGTCAAGGAAATTTCTTATCTAAGAGATTTTTAAATCATGAAGGGATGTTGAATTTTGTCAAATGGTTTTTCATATAGTTTTTCTTCTTTCAACTACAAATATAATACATTACATTGATTTTGCAAATAATGAACCAGCCATGTGTTCCTAGAAAAAACCTCAGTAGTTCACGGTACATTATTCTTTTTATATGTTGCTGGATCCTATTTGCTACTATTTTGTTGAGGATTTTATCATCTATATTTCTGAGGAATACAGATCAGAAGTTTTTTTTTAATTTCAAAACAAAATTTAGCATCAAAATAATGTTGGCCATCCTCATTAATTATTATTAATAATTTATGAGGCCAGTACTCATAAGTTATTTGGAAGTGTTTATTTCATTTCCAAGTGTTTTGGAATTTCTGTTGTCTTTCTGTTAAAGATTTCTAGTCTGATTCCATTATGGTCAGAGAACATGCTTTTTATGATTTTAATTCTTTTAAATTTGCTAAAGCTTATTCGTTTGCTGGGTTTTTAGTGACCCAGTGTATGGTCTGTCTGGGCAAACGTTCATATGCACCTGAAAAGAATGTGTATTATGCTGTTGTTGGCTGGTGTGGTCTACAAGTGTCAATTATATCCAGTTGGTAAAAGGGTGTGATTCAGTTGTGTATTAGGTGTTAGCAAACAAAAGATGTTCCAGGTTTCCTTGTGGCGTGATTTCCTTTTTGTGTGAAGAATTTTCTTTAGCACTTCCTTCAGAGCAGCTCTGCTGGCAATAAATTCTGTTACTTTCCTTCATCAAAGAATGTCTTTATTTCACCTTCATTCCTGGAGGGTATTTTCACACTGGATATAAAAGATTGAAATGGCAATTCTTTCCTTTCATCGCTTGAAAAATTTTGTTTCAGTTCTGGTTACTAATGGGAAATACAAATCATTTGAATCATTGTTACCCTATAACTAATGAATTGTTTTTATCTGGCTGCTTTTAGGATTTTTTCCTTTTTAGTTTTAGGCAAGTTGCTTATGATGCGTTTGGGTATGGATTTATTTAGGGCTATACTCTGGGATTTGCTAAGCTTCTTGAATCTGTGGGGTTATATCTTTCACCAAATTTGGGGAGTTTTCAGCCATTATCTCTTCAAACACTTCTTCTGCACCACACTTTTTCCTTACCATCCAGTTGGCTGTGGACGTGACTGCTAGGCTTTTTGGTATGCCTGAAAGGTCCCTGAGGCTCTCTTCATATATTTTTTTCACCCTTTTTCTCTGTTGTTCAGGTTGGACTATTTCTATTGATCTATCTTTGAGTCCACTGGCTCTTTCCTCTGTCATCTCCATTCTGCTACTGAGCCCCTCCAGTTTTTTAAAATAAACTTTATATATAGAATGGTTTTAGATTTCTAGGAAAAGTATGAAGATAGCACAGAGACTTCCTATATATGCCATACACAATTTCTCCTATTATTAGTCTTACATTGGCATAGTACATTTGTTGTATTAAGGAACCAGATTGATACATTATTACTTTCTAAGCCCATAGTATATTCAGATTGCCTTGGTTTTTACCTAATGTCCTTTTCTCATCCAGGATCCCACATTGCGTTTAGTCATCGTGCCTTCTTAGGTTCTTCTTTGCTGTGACAGTTTCTCAGACTTTGTTTTTAATGACCTTGACAGTTTTGAAGAGTACTGGTCAGATATTTTGTAGAATGTCCCTGTATTGTTTTATGAGTAAAGTGGAGGTGCAGGTCTTGGGGACGAAGACCGCAGAGATAAAGCGCCACTTTCATCATGTCATATCAAGGGTACACACTGTCAACATGACGTCACTGCTGCTGTTGCCCTGCTGAGTGTCAGGTTTATCTGCTGTGAGCTTACTGTTTTTGCCCCTTTCTATACTGAATTCTTTTGAAGGAAGCCACTATGCACAGCTCACCCTTAAGGAGTGTGGAGTTACAGTTCATCTCCCTGAATGCAGAGTTTTTACGTAAATGATTTGGAATCCAGTGAGCTTTTTGTTGGGGTTAATGTAGTTTTTGGTTCTGAAATTTCTATTTAGTTCTTTTACCTATCTTCTGTTTTTTGTTTTTTGTTTGTTTGTTTGTTTTGCTGAGTCTTTATGTCTTTCTATTCATTTCCAGAATGCTCAACCTTACTTCTTGGAATATTTTTATAATGGCTATTTTAAAGTCTTTGTCTTTTAAAGTCTTTGTCAGATAATTCTAGTATGTATGTCAATCTTGATTGTCCATGGCTTCTGTTAATTGTCTTTTTCCACAAAAGTTGAGATTTTCCTAGTTCTTTGTGTGCTGAGAGGTTTTGGATTGTATCATGGGCCCTTGGAATATTATGGTACTGAGGTCATTTTTTTTTATTTTAGCATATTTTGGGGATACAAATGTTTAGGTTACATATGTTGCCCTTGCCCCCCACTCAGGTCATTTTTAATTGCTGTGGAGAATGTGGATTTTAAGCAGGTAATCAACCCTGTTGGGTTAGGCTGCATGCTCTGAATAGCCTCTGGGTGTTGGTTTCAAAGGCAGATTTCTTTATTAGAACCTGTCTCGCAGTTTTGCCCTCCAGAGGTCAGTTTGGAACTTGAGTGGCAGTCTATTCCAGAATTTCATTCTCAAAGGCTTTGTTATATGGTTTAGGATGATGTCCATGTATGCACAGCTTGTGGGTGAGCCTGGGAATTCATAAACAGCATAGTGGGGTCAGTTAGACAAGTTTCTCCCTCTTTACAATCTTCCCAGTACCCTCTTGTGCCTCAGGAGTCCCGTGTCAGCCCTCTGGCGAGAAAGCTGGAGTTTGAGTTACCTTGTTCTGCCTTGTATTTTCTGTACCTTCACACATGTCCTGGGCCAGGTCATCACAGGACAGAGAGAACAGAGCACCACGGCTTCTCTGATAGACAAGGAGGTTCATCCTCACTGACTCCGGCAGCAGACAGTCCTGCTGCTGCGCTGCCCCTGCAATAGCCACCGTAGCAAAATTGCCTGGGACTGAGGTCAAGAGAATAGGGGAAGAAAAATAAAGTGGGGATTTCCTCCAGCTTCTCTGAGCATGGGGAGCTCCCTATTTTGCTCCTCAAGCCAGAGCTAGAGGGCTTCTCCTGGAGCTCTCACTGTCTCTGCCTGGAGCCCACTTCTGGGTTCCTGGATGCCTTGGGTCAATCCAGGAGCTTCCAGAGTGAAAATGAAAACCCCAGAACCCTTCAGCATCCTTGGCATGCCAGTCTTCTTCTCTGATCCAGCTGCCACTTTTACTTCCAGAGTTCTCAGGTCGTTGCTCCTTCATCCTGCCAGCTCCTCCTACTTACCCGGAACCGGCCTTGTCAGTGCTCTAAGCTCAGGACTGGGGAACTCCCGGTGTTCCCACATGACAGCCTGCATCTTTCTCCGGGCTTTCCCCAGTTACCACTGCCCCGGAAGCAAATTCCTCTCTCTCCTCTCCGACACTGTTGCACATCTGGCTTCTGATTTTCTGTGGTCGTGTGTCCAACTGCCTGCCTTTTGCCCCAAAGGCAATAACTGTGACTTCCAGTCTTCTTTGTTCCAGTCTCAGTTTTCTGAATAAGAAAGGTCCTCAGTAAACTTCGTTGGTTTCCACAGTGTGTGGTAGGGAACTGGTCCCTACTCAGTGGGCTCACTGTCTACAGAGCCAGGAGCCACTCCAGTCCGTGCACGTGTGTGATCCTGGAGGACGTCCACTCTCCTGGGCCTCTGGTGCCCATCTCTCATGCCTAGTGCAGGTTCCCCAGTAGCTTTTCCTCCTCTCTGGAATTCAGATCCAGTTTTGCCAATCGAAAGTCTCAGTAATTATGATTTATTTTTTCATTTGCTGGTAGAACCAGAGAGCTTAGGGAGAACACTGGTAATCGCATTTCTTTAGAGGCTAATCATAAGGCTTTTAAAGAGCTTTGTGCCCTACTGTTGCTAGCTCGATAGGAAACAAGAAAGGTTAGGTAAGGACATCAGGGAACTATGGAGAAGTGCATGGAGGGCCTTCCGTCTAACCGGCCAGCAATCTAGTGGTCATCCAATCAGGCCTCCCAAAGTGGAGACATTCCATTCCAGCCTCTGCACTGTGTCCTGGGTGTACAGGTAGAATCTTATAGGAGCCTAGACCAGTTCGCTCTCTTCTGTGTGGACGGTCATCTTTTTCAGCTGACCTTCACGGTGTCCAGAGGGCAGCCTTCTGGGCAGCCAGATGCCACAGCCTGGAGCCCTAGAAGGTATCAGCCCCAGAGGCGTCGAGGGGGTGGAGAAGTCCATGGCGTGCCTCTGAGTGAATCACATCACCCTCTCGTGTCCTTTTCAGGAAGCATGTGCCGCCCTACTGGACCAGTGCCTATGCTACGTGCAGTCCAGAGGCCTCCGCAGCACCCCCGAGAAGACGGAAGGGAAAGTGAGTGTGGGGTTCTCCCCTCTCTGCCCGACCCCTGCGTGCACTGCCTCCAACCCCAGCCCAAGCCTCGTGATCGATGGGCGAAGTCTGGCCTACGCCCTCGAGAAAAACCTGGAGGACAAGTTTCTCTTCCTTGCCAAACAATGCCGGTCAGTCCTCTGCTGTCGGTCAACGCCTCTGCAGAAGAGTATGGTGGTCAAGCTGGTCAGAAGCAAGCTCAAGGCCATGACCCTGGCCATAGGCAAGTATCCAGGCCAGCCAGGCAGGGGCTTGTCCCCCTCGGCCTTCCCCATTAGCTGCTTTCTCCCAACACGACCCGAATTTCCAGTACCCTTCCACGCTATGCCATGAGATGGGAAAATGCTTCCTTTTTTTTCTATTTATAAAATCATACCCAGTGTGATAAAGCAGACAGCATGTTCTGAATATAGAGCTTACATTGGAAAGCCATAAAATATAGCAGCAGCAGTTACAGGTACACATCGTGAGATAATACATTGCTAATTTAAAAAGACAGGGTGGAGCTTATACTGTTTCTTGGGAGACAGGACATTAGAGACCTGCCACTCCCAGGCAGTCCAGGCCACAGCAGAGACTGCTGCACACTCAGCCTTAGCCCAGGGCATTTGCAGGCGCTTCTGGCCTCAGTGAGTCTCTGGGGGGTCCTAGGCCTTATAATGCCATAAGGACCCCGAGACTTGGTGGTGATCCGAATTCACGTGGCTTCTTGTCAGCTGAACTTTGCCCATCATTCTCAGACAAGCATCTAATTAAATAAGTCCATCCTAAAATATGAATCACTGCTCAATTTTACATCATTTACTTGAGGACTGTGTATCTAATGGTGGCTTCTCCTTGAGACACTGTTGGCCTGGAGAGCCTTTTAGCCTCCTCTTCTGAGATGGGGTAGTGGTCACTTGCCTCCTTCTAGAGCATCCCTTCCACCCGCTTGTGGTTCAGGTGGCATCTCCAGCACAGGTTCAGGGACTCAACAGTGCCACCACCTGGTGAAGCCCAGGAAAGAGGTGGTGGCCACAATCCCCAGATGCCCCCAAATTTGGTGTCCGTGTAAATATAATCTACTCCTAGGTGAGAGTAGGCTCTGGTATAAAGTATCCTCACCAATCAATCAATCAGCAATAATTTCAGTGTTTTCTGCAAAGGGTCTGTGACGGCCACTGCTTATTGAAATGGGGATTGGTGCCCTATTACAGTGGGCACCTCATCTGGCCCAAGGAGACCACCACAGAGCCTGAGACGTGGGGGTGAGGAGCAGAGAGTGCATTCATCATGGATACCTGGCCTTGCACACCTGAAGGCTGTGGTATCTGCTCAGGAGAGTGCACAGGTGGGCAGGGGCATGTGCCCAGGAGGCAGGAGAGAAGCGAATAGCCACGGCCCCTGGTCCAGGCTGAGGGAAGACAGGCAGCTCCTCTAGGCATGGGTCCCTTCCTGCAGCGGCTTCATGTGCCTGGGGTGAACTTCAGGTTTCGTGGGCAAGTGCTCTAGGCAGGAGCTGAGAAGGGTCTGCGGGTTGACTGGCACCTCTCACCACTCACCCTCCCCCTCTGAGCATCAGTATCTGTACCAGGAACGTAAGCTCAGTGTCAGCTGGAGTAAGACATGAATGATCAACCACGTTATCTCCCCCGGTCAGTGTCTGGCCCAGCCACTTGATTTCTGGTGTCTGGTGTTCATTTACAAAACAGAAGGAAAGTCTTGGCTGACTAAAAAGAAAAGAAGAAACAAAAATGGAATCTTAAAAGGGAAAGAAAGAGTAATGGCCCATCAGAACGTTAGCTTATTGCTTTGCTAATAAGCTACTCCTCAGCGTCCAGTGATTTCTAACGTAGAGAACATCACTGTGCACCACAGTTCACTTTGAATGGGACATTCTGCAGAAGGCTGTGTAGATTTTTATTGCTTCACAAAATTTCAGTTTATCAAATATTGTCTGATCACCCATGTTAGGGACCAACCTAATAAAGAACAGGAAAATTACAGGAAAGAGACATCCTATAGCCATGACATGAGTCACTCTGACTTTGTATGTCTGCCCCTTTGGCCATTTGTGCAGCTTGGGATGTTTGCTGTGCTTTGGCCGTTCTGCTGCCCAGTTCCAAGAACAGTTACTGCATGTCTCTGCTTGCCTTGTCACACCCTCTGACCTTTCCCCTGTGTTCCTAAACATTTGCTGTCAGCAGCTTGACAGAACAAATAGAAACTCTCCTACATTGCACCCCCAGAGGGCCCGGAAGTGAACACAATGGCTAATACACTGGCTTGTTGCCAGTGTACAGAAAGAGCTCTGTAGTTTGCTGAGTGGCAGGTAACCCCCTTCCTTTAGTTTAGAAACTGCTCTGTCATTGTGAATTGAGTAGCCTTGGCTCCCTGACTGGGGTAGTTCAGTCACTGTGGTAATGATAAAGATGATGGTGATGTCTTTCATGGTGCCAGACACAGGGTAAGGGCTTTATCAGCATTTAAGAGCCAACACTGTAGAGCGATTGCCACATGAGCAGGTGGCCCGGCACTAGCCTGCTTTCTGAAACATCCCTCAGAGCACTGGCAGTGCCAGACTTCACACTATGGTGTATTCCGACTGCTTAACTCAATTCTCCCGGGACAGATGCTGCCCTGTCTTTTCCCTGGTCTTCCCTGCAGCTCTCTCACAGGACTCTTTCCCACAGGGACTCCGAGAAAAGCCATCGAGTTGATTTGATTCTGTGCATCCCAACTCAAACAGTTCTCCCTGCCTGTGCTGTTTCTAGGTGACGGAGCCAATGACGTCAGCATGATCCAGGTTGCAGATGTCGGTGTGGGAATCTCGGGCCAGGAGGGCATGCAGGTAAAGACCCGTCGGCTGTCCTGTGGGACCAGGTGGCCCTGTCGACCTCTTGTCCTGTCACACTGTGAGCTGTCCTAGTTTCCTCTGGGCTCTGTCTGAGGAAGCTAAAGGGTTTGCCCTCAACACAGCTGATGTTCAATATGACCACTAAGCTTATTTATGAAACAGTGTGTAATAAACACGTCCTCCTGTGTTACAAGCATATTTTTGTGAAATAAGTGGTTCAGAGAGAGGCAGGGTGAGTCATCGCCTTCTGTCTGGCTGTTGATGGCTCATCCCTGGAAGGCGCTTTTTACTGTTCCTGGATACTTAGTGATACCATTGGAAAAAAATGACTTTACTGTAGGTGGACCCCTGGTGTTGCCATAAAAATGGAATGTGGCCATCTTGACTCGCATGAAAACTCAGCTCTACATTTTTCATTTGTCACTGTCTGTTCTCAACATGCGATTCAGATGTTGAAATGAGTTCATTAAAAATATGCTTCTTTTGGATGTACTATTACAACCATTTCCAACATTTGATTTTTTTGAATCACAGTGTGTTTTAACATGGTAGAGACTTTAGGGAACGATTTGTTCCAGTGTCCTTGTAAACATTAGGATGTTGACCACCCTTTATTGATTGGTTGATTTGTTCACTGATTCATTCATTCAATCAGTAATTATTTATTGGGCACTTACTATGTGTCAGGCCTCTGCAGCGCCCATGACTTTTCTTACTTGATGTTAAAATAACAGTCTGATGGTAGGTGCCAGCTGGAAGCACAGTAGTTCGGTCTTCGGCCCATCCTCAGCGCTTTCCTTGCTGTCCTCCTGCCTTTGCCAGACTGGAATCACTGTGTTCTGTTACTCGTACATTTTTCCTTCCTTCGTGCAGTTGAAAATGGAGCTCACATCTGACTCATTCTCTGTCTTCACAGCGCCGCACACAGGGGAAAGTTCAAGAAACGTTTGCTGAATGAATGAACAAAATAGTTAATTCATTCTGACTTTGTCAACATTGCCCGTTTTCACTATTTTCTATAGTGAAAAGCTGACAAGGGCAGTGCCTGCCAGCTTCGTGGGCAGAGAAATTCGACAAGTGAATACCTTTTGTATCAAAGATTGGAATGTTGAGTGTGTGGCTAGGGAGACACCAAGCAGGTGGAGACGTAGCTTTGAATGCATGTAACTTGCCAGGAGGATGTTGCTGGATGCTTCTGTTATCTATTTAAAGCTGCACGTCTTTATTGGGATTGTTATATACAGTGGCGACAAGGCTTGACGCCTTTTCTTTTTCTTTCTTTTTTAGACAGAGTCTCACTCTGTTGCCCTGGGTACAGTGCCGTGGCATCAGTATAGCTCACAGCAACCTCAAACTCATGGGCTCAAGCAATCCTTCTGCCTCAGCCTCTCAAGTAGCTGGGACTACAGGCATGCACCACCATGCCCAGCTAATTTTTTATATATATATATATACATATATCTGTGTGTATATATATATATATTTGTAGTTGTCCAGTTAATTTCTTTCTATTTTTTTTAATAGAGATGGGGTCTCGCTCTTGCTCAGGCTGGTCTCGAACTCCTGAGCTCAAAGGATTCTCCTGCCTCAGCCTCCCAGAGTGCTAGGATTACAGGCGTGAGCCACCGCGCCTGGCCGACACCTTTTCTTATTGTTCTATGTGCTCAGGTTTCCTAGGTGACTAGGTCCCTGTTGCTTGCATTTTAGTCCACTAAGTGAAGGGACATGGCTGAACTCTTTGAGAGATGGCCTGCAGCATGCTGAGGCAGCAGGGATTTCGGGGGTCAGAGCCAAGCCCCCAAAGATGAGCCATGAGGAACGGGAGCTCCCCGGCACAGCCAAGCTGGGGGAGGCCATGCCAGGCAGAGGGTGAGCAGGAGATTCTGCAGCTCTCAAGAAGTTCAGTCTTCCTGGGCTCATCTGGTCCTCTGCTGTGTTGCACACCCCCTGGAGCCAAGCACTGACTGAGGACCAGGGGTACAGAGTGGTCATAACATCTCCAATTCTGGCTCTCATGGAATTTCCAAAAAAGCTGGGAGCATTTGGTTCAGAAGATTGATGTTCTAAGGTTTCAAACTTTTCAGTTGTGTTTAATGATGTTATTCCATTTCAAGCCTACCACACGAGGCATAATTTACTCTTTATGTGCTATTTGTACATAGGGAGATCAGTTAAATTTTAAAGGCAGATTGATGTTTTTGTGTAGAATAATCCTCTGAAGGTAAGAAATCTAGCTCTTCCTGCCATTTTGTTTATTTGTTTGTTTTTTTCCAAATAAAGAAATTCATCATATAATGAGGTTTCAAGTTATTCTGGGGACCAAAAGTATCATTTTGATGGCATTTGTCTGGCCCAGTTAGCCTGATTGTGTAAGCATGATGCTCAGAGAAGCGCAGGGAAGCCCAGTGTCCTTTCGGTCCGTAAAGGAAACGTGCGTCTCCACTCCTTCTTGCTCCCCATCCACTGCCCACAGCCGGCGTCCTCGGATGGGGTACACGGGAGGTCGGCGGAGCTGTAGCCCTGGCCTTGCCATCACCTCCAGCTCCTGTGGAGAAGGACCCAAAATGCACCTCCCAGGACGACCGAAGTCTGTCTCTGGCACGTACAGAAGGAGCAGCTCCAGCTCCTCTCTGGGCAGAGATCGTGGTGTGATTTAGAGAAAAATAACCTCTGAAGGTGGAGAAAGAAATTTCATGCATGTCTGTGTCTTTTGACTTGTTAAAAAACAGCATGAAAAATGAAAAGAAAAACCTTTTAAAACCCTTCAATTACACATATTTGAAACCCTGAATGACTCCTATGTGGTGACGCCCCTGAGCCAGCATGTTTGGTGAGGTTGAATTGTAAATTGGACAGTAAGAGAGAGCTGATGGTGACACAAGCCTCGGGCAGCCACATTCACACTGTGTTCAAAACTGGATTTTTCTTTCTGTATTTTGGCCTTGCATTTTGGGGGAGAGAGGACAGACCTTATGCCCAGGGAGGCACCGCCACTCCAGTAATAGGCATGCCTCTCCCTTTCAAGGCAGTGATGGCCAGCGACTTTGCCGTGCCGAGATTCCGCTACCTGGAGAGACTCTTGATTGTTCACGGACATTGGTGCTATTCCCGTCTTGCCAACATGGTGCTGTACTTCTTCTACAAAAACACGGTAGGTATTTGATACCCACCTTTATTTGGATGAAAAGGCCCAAGATTCGTAGGCCTATCACCTGAACGAGGCTGGCAGGCCACCCCACGCCTCCCACCCACTCCATCCTCCTAGCCTTTGTGAGTTTCCCCCAGTCCTGGCCTGGCCCTGTACCCCATGGGCTCAGAGTCTAACTCATGGGCATGTGAGAGCAGCTGCACCTCTGAGGAGAATGGTGGTGGAAACAGGTAGGTAACACTAGAAAGTCCACTTACAGCTTTAGAAGGAGAAGTCATGGAATCAGGAGGCCAGCAGTTTGCACAGGGTCACACAGCTAAGTCTTTGAGGCTGCCTTCACCCCAGGCCACTGCCACCCGCTCCCAAGCTCTTAACACACTGTCCACATGCTTCCCAGGAGCATGCTGCTGGGGGCTGCGCAAATGGGAGTCCCCTAACCAGTGCTTCCTCTAGAGTAGACAGCGACAATCACTCAATAAGCAGAAATATTCCTGCTGGTCCTGGGACCAAAATGAGGGACTTAGTCACGCTGTGATTCCCACACCAAATCGCCTCTGTCCCAGAACATGCCCACACTGGGCCAGGTGGGAGAGTCCCCCCCAGGTGAGGGAGGCTTGGACCGAGCAGGAAGGGGACCGCCTGCCAGGCCTTGCCACACTCTGCTGGGCTTGCAAGGCAGGCAGGTCCCTTTCTGGCCACCTCAGTCTGTAGCTAAATTGACCCTTCTTGAAGTCACAGCCAAGTTGGCTGGGAACAATTCTGTCTCTCTGGGGAGCTGTGAATACAGGTCCCTGACCCATTTCATTGGCTCTTGACGCTTAACTCTTAGTTCTGTCATTACTACATCTGAGGCAGACAGGCCTCATAGTCCTGCAGGTTGGACTATGTGACCATCTGAAAACCTTGCCCCACTTGAAAGAGATTTCTAGATATTTTACTGAGGAGTTGCTGGGTTGTGACTTGTGGCTCCTGCCTCTGATAGTTCACAGCTGAATGTACAACAAGGAGATAAAATAAATAAACTCTTGGGATCAGTGACCTTCCAGGGTAGTCCCATAAATGTAGCTGTCTTGACACCAGAACTCCAATGTCAAGACTATCCTGTACTCTTTTGAAAAGAGTAAAATAAAATAAGTTAAAAGGTTTATTCTTTTTCCAATTCCGTATGAAAGTCTCTGTGTCAGCTAACTCTATGCCGCCATCAACACACCGCTCATTCATGTTCTTGTTTGCCCTGGAGACTACACCTGCCTTTCTTTTCCCACCTCTTCCACCCCTTCACTCTCACCCAGTTTTCGAAACATCTTCTAGTAAATGAATACAGACACTCAGAACCAATCAGGGCATGTCTAATTTGATAGGTTTGGTCCTGGAAATTAATTCGGATTAGGTTGGCGAGGGACTGTATCTGCAGGAGCCTATACCCCTCCGCCCCATGCTTGCTGGTTCACAAGTCCTTTCCCCCGACACCCTGGCATTGACTGCCCAGCACAGAGAGACCTCAAGTGCACAATTGCAAGAGGTTCCCAGCTCCCGAAGGAGTAGACGGGGGAGTGGGGCTGGGTGGGGTGCAATCCCAGCCCTGTTTCCATTACCCGTTAGCTGTGGGATCTGGAGCAAGATATTTGCTGCCTTTGGATTTTTTTTATCTTAAAAAGCAAAACATGAATTGAGCTAGCTTATATCTGTAATTCCCAATTAAAATTGCTCAGAGCGAGCGGATGGTGAGAATGATGCAGGCCAAACCGTCCAGCAGTTCAGATGCAAACAAAGGCCAAAGTGGCCACCTGGACTGGGCACAGTCTCCTGCCTGTCACCATGAGTCCCCCCTCATTGGAGGACACAGGAAGGACAAGAGGGCCCCTGTTTTTATTCCATAAAAATGCAGGGTCTTTGTTAACGAGCATTAATCCACATGAGTTCAAGGATAATCACTGTGCCTCCTAAAATGAGAAGTTCATTAGTTTTAGGAATAAGTTAGCCATCCTTTCCAATAAAGAGCAGAGAAGAAAAGTTTCCATAGCAACCATGGTTTGGGAAGAAAGCTTTTTGGTACTATAGGGGGAAAAAAAAAAACCCCAGTTATCTAAGTACTTTGTTTCCTCTTGTGCTTGGCTCCATTTGCTCACTGATGACTCATGAGGCCAAGCCTGCGGGGGTGGGTGAGAGAAAGTCAGTGTAGGAGTGAGAAAGGCAAGAAAGTCAATGAAAGAAAAATCCAAATTTGTCAGTTTTCAGTGTGTAGGGGGAAGGTAGCATTTTAAGAGATTTAAATCATAAATTGAAACAGGACTTAGAGGATATATGTCATGGTAGATTTTATCAACATAGATTAACGTTTCTTCTAATCATCACAGCAAGCCATTTTCAGGTCCATAAACCAAAGTGACTGAGTCAGGGTCAAAAAGGTAGGTAGTTGCAGCTTCAGAACCTAAACCCAGGCATTGGGGTCCCCAGCACAGAATGTCCCTCTACTCTATCATGTTTCCTTTTAGACTGTGCCTATACCCCAGGCCATGACCCACCCTACCCGTGGTTGAACAAGTTGGGTTCATTACTCACACCGTGACCATGATCAAGTCATTTAACATCCTGGAAACTCAATTTCCTTCTCTCTAAATGGGGTAAGAACACTGACCCTGCTTGAGCTTCAAACAAGGGAAATGACTATTAACACTAACAACACGTTATGGGCGAGCACTTGGAGTGTGCCAGGGACTCTGGTGAGTACTTTAAATGCATTAGGTCCTTTAATCCTCACAACCACCCCATTGCTAAGTGTCATTGGTATGCCATATCACAGATGAGGAAACTGAGGCAGAGAGGGCTTAAATGATCTGTGCCAAGTTGCACAGCTACCAAGTGTAAGGATGTTTTGCAACTGCCATGTGCACCCCGCCCCCCATAAATGCACTCAGGCCACAGATATTCAGGGATCTAGTGACAGTGAAGAGAGGTCTGCCCCACTGAGCTGAGGTTCAGCCTCCCTGGGTCTCACCTTCCTATTTACAATGTCTATAACTCACCCTCTGGCAGAGTGCCCAGCAGATAACCGGGGCTCGGTCAAGGCAGCAAGGTTGATATGGTCATTGGCTTTGCTGTTGTCCTTGCGATGGAAGGAATTGTCCACTGCTCCTCATCGGAAAGGGCGTGTGACTCAAGAGGAGATTGGATCAGAGATGTAGCCACAAACAGGATTTGTTTGGGGTCACAAACGGAGGAAGGGTATTAGGGAGGAAGTCCCAGGCTCTCTTGAAACGTGAGCAGCCCTAGACCCCTTGTTGAGCTTTGATTTTGTTTTATGTTAATGATCTATGGCTCTTCAGGCAGAAACCCTCATCCTTCTTAGGAATTCCCAGTTCCCTCTGCCAGTCCTTCGTGCCTAAGGGAATGAGGAGGGTGCAGGGTAGGAAGAGCAGGAGAGGGTGGCAGAGGCCAGCAGCAGGGCTCAAGATTAGGGATGTGTTTGGAAGAAATTGCTGTCTATGCATTTACTGTTTACAGTAAACCTCTGCAGAACTCTCAGACCCCTTGGCTGAGAATCTGCAAGGACAACTAAAGCCCTCATCCTTCCTTCCTTGATTTCAGATGTTCGTGGGCCTCCTGTTTTGGTTCCAGTTTTACTGTGGCTTCTCTGCATCTGCCATGATCGACCAGTGGTATCTAATCTTCTTCAATCTGCTCTTCTCATCGCTTCCCCAGCTCGTGACTGGGGTGCTGGACAAGGATGTGCCGGCCCACGTGCTGCTGACCAAGCCGCAGCTCTACAGGAGCGGCCAGAACATGGAGGTAGCGCCCCCCTGAGTCTCTGCCCCTGTCTCCTGCCCTCCGAGTTCACCTTCTGGAAAGGACAAGTCCCCAGGCCTCCCTTTAGATGGACATCCTGGACAAATTTTTAAAATTCTAGCATCTGGCTTGTGGAAGGGGAAAAATGGATGCTGTGTGCTTGACTCTGTGGTGTGTTAAGTGTAATGAGTGAGAACTGTCTCCACCCCAGGAGTTTCCAACAGCCCAAGGAAAGCCCACGCCAAGTCACGGGTGATCAGTGAGGCCTGGGTAGGGATTTTTTAAAGTAAGCAAATAAAAGAAAAAAGTGATTTATTTTTAATGGGAATTAAGAAGACAAACCCATAGGAAAGAACAAACAGTTGTGTACACCATACACTTCCCTGTAATCTCCTTGCTTTGTTTTTGTGTCCCAGGAATATCGACCACAGACGTTTTGGTTAAACATGGTTGATGCTGCCTTCCAGAGCCTGGTTTGCTTTTTCATTCCTTACCTGGTAAGTTGGCACCTGGCACAGTTTTTCCCATCAGCTGCACCTAGGAACCCATGGATACCAGATGCTGCTGTCTTTCAGGCCTACTACAATTCAGACGTGGACCTGTTCACGTGGGGGACCCCCATCACGGCCATCGCGCTGTTCACCTTCCTCCTGCACCTGGGTATTGAAACCAGAACTTGGGTAAGGGTCACCTGCTCAGTCACATCCCAGAGGGTGGCCATGCTGCGGGGCCTACACTTTCCTGCAGGTTCCGTGAGACCTAGGAGGTTTTTCTGAGTAGCCAGGAGACTTCAAAGCCTTCCCCAGGGTGATGAGAAAGAAATTGACACAAATCCAAGCCCCCTGGTGTGTGGGGCACCTGGGCAGCGCTCTGCTCCTTCTCCCCTTCTTTCCCTCCTTCTCCACCACACCCTCCCCTTCCCTACCATCCTGCCCTCCCACCCGACGCTGCTCACAGCCCATGTGTGTCTTAGGCTGCTCCACAGGTTCCTGGAGCTTCCTTAAGCCCCACCAGCCACTGTGAGAAAGACCTCGGTTTTTACTAAGCCCTGAGAAGGTGACGTCCACTCATTGATGACTGGTGCATTTTTGTTGTCATCGTCATCACTTTTAAGTAGAAATAAAAGCCGTTTCTTTCTCTTTCCCCCTCAGACCTGGCTCAACTGGATCACTTGTGGCTTCAGTATCCTTTTGTTTTTCACTGTGGCTTTGATTTACAATGCTTCCTGTGCAGCGTGCTATCCTCCGTCTAACCCTTATTGGACTATGCAGACGCTACTGGGCGACCCTGTGTTTTACTTGACTTGCCTCATAGCGCCTGTCACCGCGCTGCTGCCCAGGTACGTATCACAGGTGGCCAGTGCCCTGAGTCCCGAGTGAGCTCCGAGAACACTCGCCTTGCTTTTGGCCTGTGTGAGTCTCAGGAAGCTCAAAGGCACCACCTGTAGCAACAGCTAACCTTTTTTTTAATGTGCTCTTTCTAGATTATTTTTCAAAGCCCTCCAGGGAAGCCTTTTCCCCACCCCACTGCAGCTGGGACGCCAGTCAGCCAGCAAGAGACTCAACATTCCCAAAGAGACCTTTGCTCAGGGACATCTCCAGGGAGACCTGAGAACTGAGCACTCAGTAGGGAGGACCATCAGCCCCTCTGCGTCCCTGTCCCGGGACTGTGTCTCCCAGGACTATACTTCCCAGGCTTCTTGGCACACACAGCAGCCAGACTGTGCCCCAGAGGCCATTGGGGAGCCCAGCGTGGTGGACAACAGCATGCCATTGAGGGATGACACCGTGCTGGAGGGGCTGAGTGTGCAGTCCCAGGGGTCCTCCACGTGGGGGGCAGCTGTTCCAGAAGGGTGTCCCGAGGAGTCCAAGGTGAAATCCACCAGTGCTGGCAGGGTTGCCCCCCTGTCTTCCCTCTTCAACCTGCCCAACTTCAGCTCGATCAACTGGATTTCTTCCCTGTCGCTGGTCGGTGGGCTGGGGAGTGTCCTACAGTTCTCCCGAAGCAGTTTGCAGATGGACAAGCAGGACGGGGATTTTCTGTCCAGGCCCCCTCAGGCAGAGCAGGACTTAAGGGGACAGACCACGGACTACTTCTAGGAGCACCTTCAAGGGTTCTCAGCTGACTGGCTGCCATGGAAACCTTGATTTCAAGGCCTTTTTTGATATATATTATGTAGATGTTAATATTATTTATGTTTATTATTTGCACAGAAGAGTTCTAGCGAGATGTATTTTTAAAATGTTTCCGAGGCTAACACAGGAAACGAGAGGTACCAAAAAAGAAAGTTTATTTTTTAAAGTTCTAAGTAGAGTATATTGAAAAGAAAAATAAGAGCTTTAACGTATATAAAAATTTAAAGAAGAATGACACTTGAAAAGTCTGTTTAGATTTATTTTTTCATCTCATTTTGTAAGAAAATGAAGTATGGTTTGTTTTCTTCAATGTGCATGACCTTTGCTTTTCCCGAGTATAAACGTGGGACTGAGCACAGTGAACTTGGGCAGGTGGGGACCCAGACAGCAGCGAGCACAGGTGACGGAGGGCAGCGCACACGGCCCCCAGAGGAAGGTTCTCACTGGCTTTTGACTCCATCCATGTGGGAGGGCCGGGGCTCCACTTCACCCAGAAAAGGGAAAGTTAGACCTCAAAAAAAATTCATGTGTGAAGTTCCTTCCAATGTTCAGTTCTCCACAGGCATTTCACAAAGATCGCCTTGCGGGTATGACAGCCCTTATGTAGTGTTTTGCCTGTTAAAATCGAAACAAGCAATAAACAACCTTCACTTTGCAAATAGAGTGTGTCCTGCTACCACTGTTGTGTGAAGTGATCAATATCTGACCTCACAAAGTGTGTTCTGCCTGCTGCAGAGCACTTCCTTATGGCGAGTCCTTTTGGATGCTGCCAGTTCGGTGACACAGGCACCACTGTCGCTGCACAATCTTTTGTGCCATGGTGCTCTGCACCAGGCAGTCAGCACCCTCAGGCCCTTCCTGCCCGGGGCTGGGCTGTTCAAATGTGTGTCCCCAGACATTTGTCTGATGAGCCATCAGGTCTGTCCCTCTAGAAAAAGAAAAGGGGAAAGATGATAAAAGTCCGAGATAGTTCTGTGGCATTTCCTCTTCTGAACCCTCTTTCCGCTTTGTCTAACAGTCCCAACTCCGCTCAGCATTGGGGATGTGAAGTAGGCAGGATGTGCAGGACCCAGCAGCATCTGCTGTGCAGGACATACAGTTTCCGTGGACACCTGTCCCCAAGAACAGCAACACAGACAGGGCAAAGGATCTGAGAACAAAGAAAGTCCTGAGCACAGCACATGAGGAAAGAATGGCAAGTTGTCCAGTGAGTGTGGCTCATTGCAGGCAACAGAAAATGCACATCGTTCTGGTCAGGCAGAAAAGGAAGGCACAGCTCGCTGTCTGCAAGACCAGAGGGAGGTTGGACTGCAGGGTGACTGGCTCTGCAACTCAGATTTGGGCTTTTTCTCCCGCCCCTCAGCTTTCAGGGCCAGTGCTGTCCTAAGGCGGCCTCTGTTCTTGTGATGCAATGGCTGGAGTCATCTCAGGATGTAACCACACATCATACCGTCCTGAGGGAGGAAAGGATACCCTCTCTCCACATTCCAGAGTCTCAATTTCCTCAGCCTCACCCTGCATAGGTTGTGTGACATCCTCAGAATGGAGGGGATTGTCCTGACTGAAACTCCCGACTTCCCTCAAAGTACCAGAGTTTTGTGAACGAAGGCTCAGAGGAATATCTGTGTCCTATTAGATAAGGGAGACGGAAGTGGGTGGGAGGCAGCTCCAGCAACCAGCAGTGCCAGACCACAGGTGACAGCCATCCCAACCCTGCCTCCCCCCTGCCTGATGCCACCTGGTCTGCTCTCAAAGCAACATGCTTGAAAAGAATTTTCTTGGGAAGATGCACAACACTGTTATTTCCTGAATTAAGGTGATGGTTGTTAGCACAAAGTATAGAAGAAAGAACTATAAGCATGTTTACCTGAATATCTGAGGATTCAAAATGCCCCAGCTTCCAGATTTTCCTGTACTCACAATCTGCCTCCTTTCCAAAGACCATCTTTCCTCTGCACATACTTCCTCTTGGGAAATGGAATGACCCAGGCAGTGGCTTCAGGAATATGCACACCAAAGCTGGTTTAGATAAATAAACATCATAAATGGCAATGACAGCTTCTCTTTGGGATGAAGAATATTCATAGACATCTACAATAATAATCTATCACAGCTAAGTATGTTGTCAAAATAAACATAGAACAGGGATAAACTTTGTGATTATCTCAAAAAAGCACTGAGTAATATATGTTACCAAATCCTAATAACAAATCTAAAATAAACAGGAAGACTGGCTTTCTAAGGCTGCCTCTGTCCTTGGCAACAAAATTGCTTGATTAGTTATTTGACATTATTTATACAGCATGTCTGTTTCAAAGTCAAAACCAATTAATTTTAAATTCTTAGAGGTCAAGTATTGTGGCCTCTTCACCTGGTATCCCTTGCACTTTGCACAAAATCCAGCAGTTTGAAGGTGCTCAGTAAATGTTTGAAGAATCCAAGAATAAATGATAATCCTGAAGCACTAAAGGCATTCTTGTTAAAATCACAGTTAAAGGAAAGCTGCTTGTTATGATCCATTATTTAATATTTTTTGGAATTTCTGTATAATGTAATAAGACATGAATTTTTAACAAGAATGAATATTGGCATGTTAGAGACCAAATTACCATTGCTTACACATGGTATGATTGTATACCTAGATAATCCAAATGAATAAATTTTAAAAAGCCTCTCAGAACTATTAATAATAAGAAGAGGAAATAAATTGACTCACTATGAGGAAAACAAACCACGGCTGTCCATAGAGCAGTGATAACCAGTTAGACATTGTAACAGGAGTAGGAAAAGATCTCATTCACCAATACAGCACCAACACTAGCAAAAATTAAAATGCTGAAGAATAACCTCAGTAGGTATAAAGACAACTTTGTAGATTTTTTGGAAGATGTTAACTACAAAGACATGCCTCATTTCTAGGTTATGCATTCCAGACAAAATTTCTGCAGCCTTTCTAAAGTGTTTAATTTTTTTTTGTTTCTTTTTTATCATTTAGGTGATTTTTGTTTTTTTTTTTTACAAGAAAAGAACAAGATGGTTCTAGAGTTTATCTGGAAGGATGTACAGGCAAAAACATCAAAGAAACTGCCAACAAACAAAAGTAATGCAGAGAACAGACAGTAAAATATTTTATGAAATGCTAATGCTTAAAATAGTGTAATTCAAAAAAAGATAAACAGAACAGACCAGATGTATCATTTTACATATAAGAATTTATGTTTAAAAGAAGAATTAAGAATCAGTGAGAAAGAAATATTTACTAAATTGCAGGATCAACAATGTGGAAAAAAAATAGTTCATTCACATGTACACATGGTGAATTACAAATAAATTAAAATTTAAAATCTAAAGCCATAGTAAAATTAGAAGAAATTGAAATCAAGTATCATCAAACTTCTGGAAAGGATGGCCCTTTAGGCACTTGGGGCAGGTCCTGGGGTCTTGCCTGCCCTTTGTCTCAGGGAACCACCCCCAGCCTCCCCTTCCCACAGTTCCTCCAAACTGCACCCTACATAAGTCCTTTCTCAACCTTCTTGGCTTCTTATTTGCTCATGTTGGCTTTGACAACCCTGTTCCATATTATTATCTGGGACTGTCTATCCAAACCTTCCAGGATGCTGTTCTTGCAGTCCCCTTAGACTCCACGCACCAATCCTCCCAAGCAGTCCCAGGACAGGGGCTTTGTTGAGGAAATCTAACAGGAGGTGGCTCTCCCACTGAGAAATGATAGGTAGAACTTAACCCCCCACAAAAAGAAAAAAGTTAATTGCACTAAAAAATATTTCAACATTCTGCATATTAAATGCTAATCAGAATTGAGAGACCAAATCTACTGGAGAAAATTGTAATAAATATGGAGAAGAGCTTTATGATACAAATGGTTGCTATGAATCAATAAAACAAATATCAAGACCCTGTTTGACCAAAGACTGATGAATTGAGCACTCATGTTTTTGAGTGGGAACAACCCTTCTGGAAAGAAGCTTGCCAACGTAGAACAAAGTATCTTGAACATAGATATGGATCTCTTTGTCCCAGTTTTCCACTTTGGAGACTAAATCTGAAGGAAATAATTATTTGCATTTAATATGTTCATTATCTTATATTTAATAGTTAAAACAGTTTGAGTGGATGTCTATAATTCTCCCGAGTGACTTGTTCAATAATTATCTAAAGAATCATTTTTATCCCAGATGGGTTCGGCTGTCCACGTCATGCATCATTAAAGAATAAGATCTCTGGTAGTAACTTGACTTTGCCTTTGCAAACTCTACTTGAGCCTCTGGTGTACTTTAACTCTCCTTATAAAATCTTTTCTCTCTGTGTTGGAGATGGAAATCCCTAGTTTTATGTTCACTTCATATTGAATTTCCTTGGCACTATGTCTATATTTTCCAAATTAGTAGTCAGGATCCTTACTCTGGCAGCCACCGGAACAGCACAATATTTGAAAGGGTAATTATAGAGAAAAATAATAGACCCATAGTCCACTTAAAATAAAAATAAAAAACAACTATAATGGAATGAGGTATAGCTTTTTTTAAAAAGTAGAAAATACACTAGAGTCTAAAAATTATTTCATCCGTACCACTATCCCCACAAATGCAGGGGGAAAGAGAGGAACAAAGAAGCAAGGAACAAACAGACAAATAGAAAGCAAATAGCAAGATGGTAGACTTAGACCAACCATGTTAACAATTACATTAAATATAAGTGGACTAAAAGCTTCAACTAAAAACCAAAGATTTTCAGACTGTTAAAAAAAATACAGTCCAAATATATGCATATGAAATATAAAGATTCAACAAGTTGAAAGTAAAAAGATAAAAAAGGATCTAACATACAAACAATACATATAAGAAAGAGGGTATAATTATATCAATATCAGACAAAAGAGACTTCAGGACATAAAGAGGTAACTTATGTAATAATAAAAAAAGGTCAGTTTCTCAGGAGCACATAAGAATCCTAAATGGTATATGCCTAATAACCAGAGCTTTAAAATACAGAATTCTTTACTGGCTTCTCTAAATATAATAATAATAATAAAATAAGATATACAAAACTAAAACTTATGAAAAGGAGAAATAGAAAAGTCATAAGTGATAGCCAGACCTTCTCTCAGCAATTTATGGAACAGGTAGAGAGAAAACAAAGTGGGTGTAAGAGTTAGGGAACATAGCAATTTGTTTCCGTACTTGTGACTAGCAAATGAAGGCCTAGTTCTAAGTCTGCCATGGCCATGTGTCCTTGGACGTGAGCGTAGTCACAGCCTATCCCCTTCAGATAGAGGCCAGGGAGGAGCAGGGAGGGGGATCATAATGTGCAGAGAGAGGAGCAGGGAAAGAGATCTGGGGGGAGTTGCAAGCACAAAGAAGCTTCCAGCGTCCCTGATTCACGGGCCAGGCAGGCGCCCTCGCTGCCCACCTGCCCTCTCCCACCCTCACCTCCTCCTCTGGGCCTCCAAGAAGGGAACAAGCCCCAGCACTGAGACTCGTCCTCACGCTCGTCCCTCTTTCCTTGTATCTCTACTGAACAATCCCCCTGTTCAGATCGGTTCCCTCAAAGATGTGAAGACTTTTCTAAGTGTTCACCCTGCCATTGCTGCAAAACCCACAGGGTGAGCTTCTCATACTCGGGATTGGGGCATATTTGTGGATTATAAAATCAATTTTTTCACCACTAGCTTTTTTTGTTTTTTTCTTAATTAAATGTGGGCCTTTGGTCATCTGAGCAGGCCATGGGGATGATGACCGGGCCTGCTGGGCTCCCTCCAGCTCCTATAATTTGATCTTGCCCAGAATGGAAATCACCTGCGCTCACGGGCACCCTGCCCCATGCAGGGTGAGCCTCTCTGTCACAGGGTCCATTATTGCATGAGTCCTCAGAGTCTCTCCCAGAAGGATCTGTCTGTTACAATCCCTTTTTGATCTCAACCTAGCTGGTTCTATCATAATGTCAACCTGGTGTCTTTTATTGAATGAATCCCTCCTTGTGTTTATATTTAAAAGCACTAAAATGCTTCTGAACAATTTGAACTTAGTTTATACCTAACTTGAGGCAAGTGTTTTGGAACAACAAAAGTGACAAGGGTGTTTTCAAGACACTTATAATGGTGTGGCTTTCCTCCTGGTCCCTATTAATAAAACTGCAGCTGGAGGCCTTCCCTGGAAAGTTTGTGACATGGTTCAGATGCCAGGAGGCATAAATAAAATCCTCCTTCACCAAACCCAGTCCTGACAGTACATGATGTGCCTCAAACATTACCAGGAGAACTGTCCGCTGCTTTTCTAAGTTACCTGGGCCATGTGCCCACACCCATGGCACATGGATCATGACAGGGCTCATCTCCATCCCAAGCCAGGGAGCATTTCAGGTGACTCTTATGCTTTCTTCACAATTGGCATCTTCAGGCTTCTTCGGTTCTTGATTAAAACAACATACAAACCCCAGATTGTTCACTGAATTGAAAACCTTTCCGGTGTTCACCCCTCCCCACCCTTTCTGGCCTGAGCGTGAAGGCCACCTTGGCTGGCGGGAGGCTGAGGGAATGGCCGTGCTCGGGTGAGAGGGCCTTCCGCTCAATTCTCTCCCGTCTTTCAGCAAGGTCACCGTCTATAACACCCA
The DNA here is from genome assembly GCA_963575035.1 of Avahi laniger. NCBI lineage: Eukaryota > Metazoa > Chordata > Mammalia > Primates > Indriidae > Avahi > Avahi laniger. The sequence continues at coordinate 41,532 of CAUYSK010103635.1, read as the reverse complement.
GGAAAACCAGTTTTTTACCAAAGAAAGTAATACTTCCCAGCTCATAATTTAATTTTTAGAAAGGGTTACTTTTAGTTTTATAGATTATAACTCTGCATTTCGAAATTAAATGACCCAAAATAATAAATAGTACTCCAGCAAATAATTCACACACAGAGAAATGCAAAAAATGTTTTAGGCAGCTGGGGCTGACCCATTTACGCTTTTGGGACAAAGTTATGAATTTCGAAGAGATCTGGCCAGGGGCACGACCACGAAATAAGACAAAAAAGGGGCTCATGGTTAGCTTGGCTAATCTGAGCAAATCAGTCATTTATTATGAACAAAGTCCTTACTCAGGGTGGGTAGCTGAGGTATGCTCTGCCCTCTGCTCTGCAGCTGGGCTTGCCTGCATCGTCCTTCACTTTCAGATCCTCGGAACTTTTATCTCCTTATAAAATAAACATGACAGCAAATGTGTCTGCTCTGACTTGGAAGCTCTAAATAACTTGTTGGAAGCCAGGTGGCCATAAATCTCTGTCCTGAGGTATGGCCCACAGAAGCAGGAAACCCATGGGATGTGGAGATGGAGGGGAAAGTCGTTTGCTATTTTTAGCTCCCATTTTGTCTCAGAGGCCATGAGGACAGCGACACTTTGCAGGCCGCCTTCTCAGCACGGCTCCCACGGGGCACCCAGTCTCCACGAAGAGGCACCAGGAGGCCTTTCCAATCCCAAACTGGATACTTCTGCCTGCACACTCCGGAGTGCCTTTGCAGCAGTTAGTACTTCGTGACATCGTTTTGGTCACTTCTCACTTCCTTGTTATTCGTCTCCCCTGTACCCTCTTCCCACCGAGGTGGGAAGTTTCCTTCTTGAAAATTCCAGAGGGGAGAGAGGAGAGATGGGGGGTGGAGGGGGGTGGGGGGAGAGAGAGAGAGAGAGATTATCTGATAAGCGAGATAATATTTTCTTGGTTAGTTGAGGACAATTTTCGTAACTGTCATTTGCATCTTTGATATTAGAACATCAGCACCATCTCACAACAGGGAGCACCGATGTGTTCCTCAGGATTGACCTTTTTTGTTTTTTAGGAAATAAGAATATAAATTCCACCAGCTTCTTCGTGTTGAAAATGCTAGCTTTTCAAAACACATGCAATTCAATTGAACATTTATAAGCAGATTCAATAAAAGTTGTATTTGGCGTATACCCTGAAAACTTGAATTTTAAAAAGATTCTTCAGAGCCACCCCCCCCACCTTTCTTCATCTCTTCTTATTGAATCATTGCCCTGAAAGCAAACCATGCAATTTTATTGCTGAAGATAACACACATTTTTTTAAAGGGAAGTGTAATATTATATTCTACTGTGTGAAAAAGGAGCTCCATTCTTGGCTACACCTAAATATGCAGCTGCATAGTTATTCCTTAGAAGGGAGTGTGCATGAGGCATTCCGACACTGGGAGCCCTACTGCTGGAGGAGACTGTGTATGCAAACACTGGCCACCTCCAGGGCTCGGGAGAGGTCCTCCCTGCCTCAAAGCCTGTCCCGAGCCCTGGGCAGTGCCTCCATGGACAGCGTTCTTCACGTGCACATTCCTGATAGCATCAGAAGGCATTGGAGTTAAAAGAAAATCCAAGCACTCAGTGTTTTCCAGTCCACAGATTAGAATAAACCAAAGCCTCTGGTGTACCGCAATTTCTGCAGTGCACTCCTGACGTTACTCTGAACCTTGGATGAGAAATCGTGCTTCCCAGAGCCCACAGAGTGTGAGGCTCTGGGCTATTTTCGGCTTAGATTTCTCACGCGGGTTGGCCACGTGGGACCCAGGCTGCTGCTGTCTGCAGCCTCGCTGCTGGAGATCCTGCGAAAAGAAACAGCATCACACGTCCCCTCCCTCTGGTGGTTCCCTCGTTCCCTCCCCCAGCTCTGACAGGGATTCCCAAATCTGGCCATGGGTAGGAGTCAAATACAGAGACCCCAACCCCGTGCTATACAGAGATCTCTTTAAATGATGATGCCGTCTCTAAGACAATTGACCCACATTTTCCTGAATATATATATATGATGTTATATATATTACAATCACTTTTAAAAATTTGTGTCCATACACTCTTAACTTATTAAGCACAGAAGAGTGTTAAGCACATTTTAGGAAAGTGACAGTGAGAGGTGCCCCAGGAGTGAAGGTATATGTGAGTAATCTCTGGGAGGGCTTTTACAATACCCCTTAACACACACAGACACACGGCCATACGTGCTCTGTAGGTGGCTTTCAATTATTTAAATTGGAGATGATATTAACTTGGTTCTCTTGAAGCAGAGGCACAAAGGTTTGTACATGTGGAGATCTGGCTCTTACGTAGTTAGGTGAGTGTATGAGAGAAGCAACATACTGTGCTCCTAGTCTAAATGTAATTTATGGACAGTTTTCATCTTTGTGTCTCTATGCTTTGGAGTCAGCCATCCGGGGTGCTAGGGAGGGAGACAGAGTCCAGGTCCTTCCATTAGGGCCAATAGGTCAGTCCTTAAAGTGATGTTTAATAAAATATTAATTTTATTTGTGCATAGATATACCAATTGCCATTTCCAAATCCCAGCCTCTGGGGATAAAGTAAATTAAAACAAATACTTTAAAGGCAATTCTGGTGGGACATATATTATTTCTAAACTCAGTTTCATGTAGCATCTACTGCTGAATTCGATTCATTCATACATTCATTCACTCATTCAGCAAATGTGCATTGAGCACCAAGTATGTGCTAGGCCTAGGGTGCCCCTGCAGGGCCCTCAGGCCACTCTTGGCTTCACATTTGGGCCCTGTCCTGAATATGTTTGGTGTGTTACTGGAGATACACTTACCCAGCCCAAGCTTAGTGGTGGGTATGTCACCAAGAGCTTTGAAGGGGCCACATGGAGGAAAGACAAGGTGGGCCAGGGAGGGGCAACCTACTCAGTGTGGACCTGGGGAAGGGTCCTAGCTTTAACCCAGAACAAAGGCATGGAAAGAGGCAGGGCACATAGGTGTCAGACAGGGAGGGAGCAGGAGACTGGTTTGCCCCAGACTCCAGACCAACAGGTGCAGATGTATGCAAGGCTCTATGCCATGGTAATGCAAATAGGCATAGAAATGTGGTGGATTTTCTCTAGAATAATCTGGTCTTTCTCCCCATCTATTCCTCTCACCCACTGGGTAGCAGGACCAAATTAACTTTTCATCTTGTCTGATCACAACATCTCTTAGGGCGCTGCTCGGTCAGTAGGGATGCTTGCTCCTAGTTTGTTCTCATTTTTACACCACCCGACTGGCCCCAGCCTCTAAGACAGCTCCTGGCTCTGTGAGAGGAAGGCCTCTCAGGTGAAGGGGAAGTGGGGGGCTTCTCAGATCCACTCAAAGGTGTTCTGGGACTGTCTTCTCATTGTGTAGGCTGCGAGGTTTCCACTGCCTTCACTGCTGAAGTCAGGGCTGTCAAACTTGTGGTCTGTGTTCTCTGGGCTTGGACGGGGCCTGGCAGCCTTCAGACAGGGTCAGCGAGCTGCACAGTGTGCCTAGCCTCTGGGGCAGGTGGGGCTGCAGTCAGGCCTGTGCTCATTGGGGGGGGTGACAAGGTGCTGCACTGCTGGGACTTCACCCTTCCTTATGCCGTGGATCCCCTTGGCCACCTGCTGAAGACCTTGGACTCCTTCTCAGATTGGCGTTTCTAAGCATGTAAAACGAAGTACATCAGACAATAAAAAGAAACCAATTATACCGAAAGCAAAATAGTTTTTTAAAAACGAATTTTTTATATGACAATACATGTGGCTTATCAATGCATTAAATAGTCAGGCACCTGGCTTAATAACTATTGCAATTTTGGAAAAGTGATGAGTGTATACAATGTATCATGATAACTGCAGCAACTGTAATGTGAATGGAAAAAGTTGATTGCTACTGGGGACAAAGGCCCCAAGACTTAGGGTTGCCAGATAAAACACAGGACGCTGAGTAAATTTAAATCTTGGATAAACAATGAGTAATTTTTTTTTAGTATAAGTATGTCCCAAATATTGCATGAGGCATACTTACACTAAAAAAGAATTTGTTGTTTATCTGAAATTCAAATTTAACTGCACATCCTGTATTTTATATTTGCTAAGTTTGGCAAACCTACTAGTACTGGTAATACTACAGAAGTCCATTGTCTACATTTATAACTGAAAAAAGTACTAAATTTTAGATAGAGAGTAATGAAAATAAATATTTCTTTTCTTCCCATCCAAAGCCCATTCATGGACCTCCCTTGGTCAAGAAGCCCTGGCCCAGCACCATCCCTTGCCAAGACACTGGATGCAGCCATCAGCCTGCAGGAGGTGCCTGTTTTCAGTCCCCATGAAGACACTGCATGGGCTCTAGACCCTGTTTACCTGCTGGCTTGGCCTCGCTTGGGGTCTTGCTACTGTCCTAGGCTCCTGAGTGTTTGCTGGTCCCCTGAGCAGTGTGACCAGTCCAGAGACTGTTGGGCTGACTCCTTATTGACGCCTCAATCTAGTTATGAATCCCTGGAGAAAGCCATCTCTGCCATCTCTGAGTGTGTCTCAGTTGTGCCACCAAATACTCTACCAGATCAAGAGTCCTCTCCTCTGTATCCCTTGCTGGGTTATGAATCCTGTGAAGACTGGAGTTAGATCCACCCTTGTATTCCTAACTTGTACAACAGTGCTCTACTCATAGTAGGTGCTCAATACTTGTTGAGTGAATGAACACATAAAACAACAAAGAGTCACAGGCTACTTATAATGTTACTGATTATGATTATGTTTGTCCTTTGTGTGTAAAATGTGCCCACAGAGGTAAAATGGAGCCATTTGATAGATCTTTGAAAACTAGAGTGACAAATTTTAATTTCATGAACTGGGAACTTGAGAGCCATGATTAGCTTCTCAAGAGAGAGGGATATATTTGTAGTGTCAATTGAGAAGGAATTTTGGGCATCACTCTTGGCAGAGCAAGTGGGAATAAGGAAGACAGCATGACGACTTCTCTCAAGACTAGTGTGCACTCTCGAAATCTGTTCCAAGCTCCCTTCCATATGGAAATGATGCAATAGAGACTTATTTTCTTCTCATGGGTCTTCCTAAAATCTGCATCTGAAGTGGCTTCTATAATGCTCAATATAAACTTTCTTCCCAAATCTAGAAGATGAAAATCCACCCCCTCCAAGACAGTAACTGAAGTTTCACATTAAAGTGAAAACCTGCCTTTCCTGACCCAGCTTCCTTTTTGTTTGTTCCAACTCTTAATTAGCTGAGTATATCCAACACATCTGAGCCTAATACAAAAGGGAACTTTGACAACTGATGGGCAGAAGACAAGCTCTGGGTACACATCAAAGGGGCCCAGTTGAATTTGAGGTGCACACGGCTCCTGGATGTAGTAGCACAGGCTGCCTGGGACAAGGGAGAAATCACCTGCCCATCACTCACAGACACTTCCTGAGCTCACAGACTCCATACCCCGAGTCAACCACAACCCCTTCCCTCCCTCTGCCCCCATCCCATCATTCCTGAAATCCTCTGGGTTCAGCTGCAAAACCTGTCCAGATGTGACCACCTCTCCCCACCTGCAGCAGCTCCCTGGGAGTACACGTACGCTCCAACGCTTGTGCCCCATGGAAGGTGTCTCCTTGACGCTCCTCCATTAGGGAGCTGCCTCTGCTCTGCGTAGCACTCATCACCCTTCCGCCCTGCCCTGCTCAAGCGTTTCTCTTTTCCCCCATAACTGCCACCACCTTTGCATAGACTCTATAATCCTCTTTTGTACAGCTGCTCATTGGTTCTTATCTTTATTGCCCTGCTATAAAGTGGAGGATCTTTGTTTTGTTCACGTCAGTATCCCAAGTGCCTAGCACAGTCCCTGGCTCACAGAGAGCATCAGTGATTATTTGTACAATGAATGGGTGAATGAATGAATGGATTCAAAGTCTGGCACAACAGAGGACTCAGACTTGGTTTCACCCTGGTTAACTACCAAACCAGCCGATGAGCAGTGTGAAGGACACACCCAAGGTCAGAGGAAAGAGCTGGGCCACATACATCCTCTCATTCCCATAGAGGAACCCCCAAGTTCTGCTCAAGGCCACCTGCACAGGGTGAGGTTGCCCAGTCAATGTTGTTGCTCTAGGCTGAGGCCACACCGGCCCTCAAGGGCCACCCGTTATCACAGAAGGGGTTTCTCGCCTTCACAGTTAGATGCTTCTGTGTCTCTCCTCTTGAGGTTGGGCCAGGGCCCTTCCACCTGGGTGAAGTGATGGAAGAGTTCTTAGAAAATTGTTCACTAAGTGTGGGGCTTGGGGTCTGTCCAAAGCCAGTTCAAATTCCAAGGCTTCTGTGAAGCCAGGAATCCTCTATCGAGTGAATAATTCTGATCTCATTGCACAAACCTCCGTATTTTATGCAGCAGGTTTGCTTAAGGTGAGCTGCCAATTACTCTCCAGTTTGGTCATTGCTCAGGTCCAGGCCCTGGCCCTGACTGGGAGCGGCCAGAGAGGTGCTGAAGGAAAGGGGGATCGCAGGGACACACATAGGGGCTCCGCCAGAGAAAAGCAGACCAGCCTTCCAGCAGTCAGTGCGGAACATGCTGCATCGTTCTGGGGTGCCAGGGAAGGCCCTGGCATACAGATGAAGGGGGACTCCTGGGCGCCAGGCCTGGCAGGAACCCACTCAGAGGGGCCAAATTGTCAGGCTAGGATGAGCCCCTTCCACCCCCGAGGCAGGCTCGGCCAGGCAGGGAGAAGCAGCGTCCCAGCCTGTGCTTCCCCTGGCTGCTCCTGCAAGTCCTCTCAGAGGCACGTGAAGGTTCTTGGGGGTGAAGAGAAGCTCCATAAAGTGTTATTCTAGAACACTCTGTAAAACATTAGGGGACAAACAGCATAGTTTCTGCACATTATCAAAAAATCAAAAATGTTGGATGAACATTTTCAATAAAGATGAAAAAAAGTAAAAGGAGAAAAACCCATGATGCATTTTCTTATTGAGGTGGTCTGGCCACCATGTCCCTGAGTCTCACCTCACCCTTAGCCCCATTCCTCAGCTGAGGATGTCTCGGGGCTGGGCACTCACGTGCTGCATCATGTTCTTCTGATCTACCCCCATTTCTGCTAAATCAGTTTTCATTGTTCACGTTACAATTTCAACACTGAGCCAAATGTGCTATTGGGCTAATTCTATTTCCTCTCTCATATAAGTTTTTTATATTTTCTTGGAATTAATACTGGCTTTTCACTTTGCCTCATATATGCTATCCTTAAGTCATCTTGTCCTACCTAACAGGACAGTAAAATGCCTCTCAGTGCTATTTTCCACACAATTGCATCAGGTAACTGATCAGTTCCGCAGTGTACGCTGGGGAGTGCCTACTGTTAAATATTCAGGAATTGTGTAAGTTAGTCATTAAAGTATTGGAAACCTGACATCAGCACGGTGGGAGTTTCTACATTACAGAAACTAGCAAACGCTACAAGTCAGAGCTTGTTGTGTTGGTTTTTGAGGGGAGCCATTTCCACACATGGCATGGCATCAGTTCCATTTTCCCTGGAACCTCTCTTCCAGCATCCCCACTGCTGCCACAGGCTGTCTGGCCGCCCTCTTGGCCCTCAGTTACCATCCTTCCCTCACCTTCCCTCTCTCCTACACTCAGCTCTATTTCCTGGGTCAGTCGTCTCTTTCTTCTTTATTTACTCCATGTGGTGCGTGGAAGATTCCGATCACTTTCCTAGGCAGGGTGTACTGGAAAGAAATTGTGTGATCTATTAAAGAAAAAAATATTCATGACACTTGTCAAAGATGGTAAAGAAGACTTTATCAGGGGGTGCTACTAAAATGGGGTTTTGTAGTAGGCAAGAGAGATCTCGCTCAAATCTAAACATAATAAAGGAGAAAGTGGAGATTTATAGCTAAGGGGTCAGGGGGTTGGTGAATGGAGAATTACTGAGTCATTCTTTGCGAAGGTAATTCTTTGCTAAACTGACCTAACTGGATTTTTGCTGAAGGCAGCAAGGGTGAAAAGATAGCAAGGGTGGTCAGATCAGGGGTAGGGGATTTTCACTAAATTGTCTCAGCAGTCTCAGCAGGATTTTTGCAAAAATTGGAATAAGTGGGCCAAGAACAAAGCCCAACCTCAGGGCCTAGTGAGAAGGAGGACTCAGAGGAGGCTGACTAGAGTTAGGTCAAGGTGAGTCCTTTGTCACATTCTTTGGATGCTTTTCTTCTTGCTCATAATTGATAGATGGCTTAAGAATGAAATTCCAGGTCGCAAATAACTTTCCCTCAGCACTTTGAAGGCATTGTTCCAGTGCCTTCCAGCTTGCAATGTTGCCATTCAGAAGTTGGTTGGAAACCATCCTTGTTCCCAGCCATTTGTATGTGATTTATTATTTTTTTCTTTCCAGATGCGTCTAGGATTTTTTCTTTATAGCTAGTGTTGTAAAATTTTACAGTGACATGACTTGTCTCAGTAAATTTTCAGTATTTTTCTGAAAATTCATGTCCCTTCCATTTGACAATTATCTTATTCTATTGAAAAATTCTTTTCCTTCATTTTCTCAGTCATTTCTTTGTGGAATTTATAATTCTTCACACATTTATACTCTACTTTTCCTCTCTTTTCCTACCTATTTTCACCTTTGGCTTTTTAAATCTATAAATACTTTCTGGGATATTTCATTGACTTTGTCTACTCATTCAATTCTTTATTTATCATACTTTTTAACTTTTAAAAGTACTTTCTTGTTCTTCATTACTTGCAATAGCATTCTGGTTTTTTTTCACAGGTGTAATGTCTATCTCTGGGGATGTTTCTCCCTGTTTAATTGAATTCTGACTTTCATGCATAAGGTTTCTCAAGTGTCTGATGATTCTTTGTACATGTTAAAAAGTGTTAAAATCTAATTGGAGATAACAAGGCTCTCCTTAGGGTGGTTGAGCTGAGACCCAGATTAAAGAAGCTGCAGGTCTTTCCCTTGGGGCTATTTTGTCTCTGCAGTAAGGAGACATGTAGTCTGAACAGAACACTGAGGCAGGGCTGGGAGCTTTCTTCATCCGCAATGGGCAGGCTCCAGTTTCACACCAGTTCCTTACCCGCTCTCCCATTGTCAGAGTTCACAGCCTCTTGGATCCATTTTTCCCACTGAGGGATGAAGACACATGCCTCCTGTAGTCACTGCACCCCTCCCCCAGTGTTCTGGGGCCCCTGGCCCCCAGCCTTCCAGGGCCCTGCAGGGGACTCCTGGCTCATTGTCCTTCTCAGGGCAGCTCCTTCTCTGTTCTCATCCTGCTGCCCTCCTCTCCTCTGAGCATTGGATGCTCTTGTCCACTATGTCTATATGTTGTTTTCTCCCTTTGCTACAATTTCCTGGGGTTCAGGAGGGAGCTGAGATGAACACAGGTGTTTAACCTGTCATCTTCAACTGCAAGTGGGTTTATCCATTGCTTTTTCTGTCCTTTTCATCTTCCATTCTGTCCCTGACAGGAGCATCCCTACTCCTTTGCAGAGGAAATCCTTTTTCCTGGACCTTTGCCCTGTTGCCTCCCTGGTCCCCTGGTCTTTTCTCTTTCTCATGCTCTCTCTCTCTCTTTCCTGGCTCCTTCTCCTCAGCCCTCTCCCACATCCCCCATTTAGAAGTGATGGATTCCCCTTGAGCTCCTCTTGCCTCTTTTTATTCATCAAATTAAATTTCTGTAATCTTCCTATGAGACAGACACTAAAGTTGCAAAGAAGAATGCCACATACTCCCGATGCCCAGCCCCGCAGGGAAGGCAGCCGTGGGAGGACTGATCCCAGGGCTGCATGAGTGGTGTGTGCAGACCTGCACACAGGGGACCAGGAGCAGGGGCAAATGGCCTCAAGAGGAGGAGAAAACTGAGAAAAATTATAGAGAGAAATGCTCTTGAGCTGATTTTAGATAACAAGGATGTAAGGGAATTTCTAAGCTGAGAAAGAGCTCGTGCAAAGTTCTCGTCTGATGAAGGGTCTCCTACCTTTGGCAGCATCATCCCCACCATCTGCACTGAATTTGCTCCTCAGATATTTCCAGTAATTTCTAAGTATCCCACCGAATGTCTCCTTTTCAAGTACATGGCTTGCCTGAATCTGCGGTATCGGCCATGGGAGGCAGAACCTGCTCCTCAGCATCCTCATCCCCTCTGCATCCACAGCCCAGGCCCTGACTGCCCATCACGTCTCCCCTTTCCTCTCCTGGCTTCCGTTCTGCACCTCCTTCTCACTCTGTGTCCTCTGTCGAGGGGCTCCCACCCCTGCCAGCACTTCAGCAACCTCGTAAGAGAACTCTCGATCTATCGCTCTGTCTAGAGCACCTGCCTTGCCTGCCCTCCTTAGCCAAACCAACGGTCCTACCCTCTCCGGCTCCTGGCTGGTCCTGGAGCCTCCTCCACTAAGCCTCTGGTGGCCCACGGCCTGCAGTTGTGAGTGGAATCAAGGGAGGAATGAAATTGTCTCCCTAACTTTCATTTTTATTGAGGTGTTATTTTTCATACAGTTAAATGCACAAATGTTAAATGTACAATACAACTTATTGTTTTTTTTATATAAACATACACCCACATAACCACTACCCTAAATAGGATATAGAACATTTCCACCAGCCCAGAAGGTTCCTTCTTGCCCATTTCATCAATTCTGCTCCACACCTTTGTCATTGATCTGATTTCTATCACTACAGATTAGTTTTGTCCATTCTAGAACTTGGTATAAATGGAGCCATACAGTATGCATTGCTTTGTGTCTGCTTCCCTCTCAACATAATTATTTTGAGATTCATTCATGTCGCTAATGCACATGAGTAATCCTATCTTTATTGCCGATTAGTGTTCATTGCATGACTATATCACAGTGTATTTATCAATTCTCCCATTAATGATCGTTTAGAATTTTTCCAGTTTGGGGCGATTATGAATAACTTTGCTGTAAATATTCCTGTGCAACTCTTATTGTGAATATTGGGTAGATACCTAGAAGTGAAATTGCTGAGTCATAGGGTAGACATACGTTTAACTTTTTAAGAAATCACCAAACTGCTTTCTAAAGTGGTTGTACCATTTCACAATCCCACCACAGTGTGTGAGTTTCCAGGCTTTGGAGTTATCAGTCTTTTTTAATTTTAGCCATTCTAGTGGTATGAAATGGTATCTCATTGTGGTTTTCATTGACATTTTATTGATCAGTACAGTGTTGGCTACCTATTTGTATAGGCTATTTAGTCTCTTTTGTGAAGTATCTATTCAAGTCTTTCACTCAATTTTTTAAAAAGAAATTAGATTCTTTGTCTATTGTTGACTTGCAGGAGTTCTTTACATATTCTGGATGTAAGTTCTTGTTAGGGTGTGAGAGCTAGTGCATCAGGATTTTGAGAAAGATTTCTCCAGACAAAGATTTGGATAGAAAGAAGAGGTTTATTTACTTTTCCCTGGGTGGAAAAAGGCCAACACAGAAGTCAAGGAGATAGAAAGTGCTGGCAGAGAGAATCAGGTACTGGGGCTTTTTATTTAGGTGGTGAAGAAGGTTTACGGCTGTAGCCAAATTAACAGGGTTCTGTGAGCTGCTGCGTCTGCTCCTTGCTTTCTTCTTAGTGGCAAGATGATAACAGAAGCAGCTGTGGAGTAATTAGCAGGAGGTAGCTGTAAGACATCAGGCTGTCCATTTTCTCTGTTTTCTCTGCTCCTGGAGACTTGGTTATTTCTGAAATGTCCTCAGGCTTATCGCAGGGGATGTGGTTTTGCCCCTGAGGTATGGTTGTGGGCAGGAAACTAAGGCCCGGAGTTGGCCCCCACTGTCTACTCTGGACTCCTCAGGAACTCCTTGAGGCTATAAAACAAATTCTAAAAGTCAGTGGGCTGGTGAACTTAAGAGAAAGATTTACATTTCCTTTCTGTCTGTTGGGCTCCTTTTAGATGTTATGAAAACAGAGCCCAGCAGGCTGCCTGTCAGCAAAGTGGGAGGGGGGAGAGAGAGAGAGAGAAAGACAGAGCATGCTCATAGGATTGATCTTTAGCTGTTATTGGGGAAATTGTGGGATTAGATGTTTTCTTGTGATTTTTCACAAGGCTGCCCTTTCAGTTCTTTGTCAAATATGTGTATTGTAAATATTTATCTCAGTTTGTGGCTTGTCTTTTTGTTTTCTCAAAAGTGTTTATTGATGAGCACAATTTTTAAAATTTTGATGAACTTGAATTTATCATTTTTTTTTCTAGTTAGTACTTTCTGTGTTCTGTCCAAGATTTATTTGCCTGCCACTTGGGTGCAAGATAGTTTTCTAGGTTACTTCTCAAAGCTTTATAATTTTGGGTTTTAGGTTTAGGTCTATGATCCGTCTTGAAATAATTTTTGTGTATGGCATGAGGTAAGGCTTTTATCCCAGGGAATAGAATGAGCATGTGTGAAATTGTCATTGTCCCAGTCCAGCCAAGTTTCTGGTGCTTATCGTGGTGGGACTGAGGACCATTTGCCCCCATCTTTCCAGGTTTACTGACCCTAAGCAGCATGTATTGTCTCTCGGAATCTTAGATAAGATTTGTGTTTATGACATACTGACATCCCCAGCAAAACAGAAGCCATTTGGCACCAATATTTACCACAGAATCACTGACTTAACTCAAGGGGCTTTAAGATTTTATCAACTAGTGCCTTAGTTTTACAGAGGACAGACTGAAGTTCAGGGAGGTTAAGTGCCTTGCCTGAAGTCACACAGCTTTGCAAGTAGCAGAATTGGATTCAGACTCATGACTTTAGACTCGTGATTTAGTTTGTTTATTTTTTTTTTAAGTGCAAATAATTTTATTATTTTTTTTTCTTATTTGTTTTCTTAAGAGGAGCAAAAAAAAGGAAAACAGAGAGAAGGAGTAAAAAAGCTACAAAGTTACAGTATATGATAAATGGCTGGAAAACTGGTGGATCAAAAGATTTGGAAAAATATGTGCACAGTGAAGTTACCTGAGATACTGCTGCAAATGACTGCTCCCACGTGACAACAGAAATGCAGTGGCAAAGTCTGAGCAGTCCTGTTTCTGAGCCTCTGTACTAAACGAGTTAGTATCAGTTAGTACGTTTATATTCTGAGGCCTTGCAACATCTGTTACCTGTGACGTTTCTCCAAACTGTGAGTTCCAGAACTCCGTATCTCCTCTAACCCCATAGAGCCCCACTGAAGAGCAATTTGTAGACATGTAAGAGGCTTATCAGGAGAGCGTCTACCCTCTCGGAAGTTAAATTGTGTTCAGGCAGGAAGGGGAGCCATTCTTCAGGGGCCGGCTTTATAGTGGAACCTACGTGTGCCTGGATCTACTTCCTGAGAGTGCTAGGCACGAGCTGGGGGAGCACCTGTCGATGTCACTGTGTTGCCACTTCGTGGACAGAGGAGACCTCTAGCCTGTGAGTTTCACGGACAACCTGCATGTGGTCCTTCAGCCCTTATAAAGCCAAATCACACGGTAAAGGTGGACAGCACAGAGCAGGAGGCCTAAGTGATCTTCCCTTGAAGTTTTGAATCCTTGGCTTGACCATCTCTATCCCTCAACACACAAATTTTTAGGTTCTGGTAATTTCTTAGATGATGATCAGACCACGAGTGGGCAGCTCTCAACCACCGCAGCAGGCCCTGGGCTGCTGTTCACTTGGAGACAACCAGGAACTCGCAGCGGCAGCATACACAGCGCGCCCTGTGCCTGCAGGCGGGAGGCCTGCCCACACTCTGCACGCGGAGCCTGGGCAGCGAGACCACGGGAGCTCTCAGGAGCATCCGCCTGGAGGGGGCTTGATGTCCCTTGGGCTTCTCAGAAGACCACCCAGGTCAAAAGCCAGGACATGTGAACTGAGGGGCCCCTGCTGCTGCTGGGTGGCAGCAGGGAAGAAATAAATGCTCATCTTCAAAGTAAATGCCACCCTAACTCTTTTTCTTTTTAAATTTGAAATATGCATATAAAAGAGTGTTTATAATATGAATGATATATGATATATATGATATATGTGATGTAAATATATACTGTTTGCATGTATTATATGTGTGTGTGTATATATATATATATATATATGTATATACACATGTGCAGTTTTTTAAAATAATGATAAAGTAAACTTCTATGTCCCAATGATTCAAGCTTAAGACAGAGAACATGACCAATACCACTGACCCTCAGTCCAATGTGCTCTCTTCTGATCACCCGCCCCAGGGATATACTCTGAATTCTATTATTTGTTTCCTTGGCTTTCTTGGAAGCTGTACCCCACATGTGCACATTCCCAGACCACATAATGCCCAGTTGTGCCCAGTTTGAGCTCTACGTAAACGAGATCACATTGTGCACACCCTATGTGGCCAGTTCTTCCTGTTTTGCGTTGTTAGCAAGATCCCTCCCTGTTCATGCCTGGAAATGTGGTTTGTCTATTTTCCTGCTATCTGGTGTCCCTCAGTGTGAATGTGTTTCGAGTATCTACCCCTTCTGCTGCAGTCAGACCTCTGGGTCTCAGCCGTGAGGGGCTCTTGCTAGCAGATCTACCATGGGTATTCCAGGACACCTACAGGGTCACATGCACAGGCATGTCTCTAAAACATATGCAGAGGGTGGGAATTGCTGGGTGGCAGCCTCTGTGTGTGTTTTAGTCAGGCTTCTCCAGAGAAACAGAGCCAGTGGGATGGATGGATGGATAGATAGATAACTTTTTATGACTGATTGGCCCAAGCAATTATAGAGGCTTAGAAGCCCCACAATCTGCTGAAGACCCAGCAGTGCAGATGCTGTCATTCAGTTCAAGTCTGAGGCTCAAGAACCAGGGGAGCCAAGAGTATAAACCCAGTCTGAGGAACTGAGAAGATAAGATGAGATGTCCTTGCTTAAGCGGTGAGGAAGAAAAAGAAGGAGCAAGTTCCTCCCTCCTCTGCCTTTTTGTTCTATTTAGAGCCTCAGCAGATTGGATGATGTGCACTCATATCATGGAGGGCAATCTACTTTACTGAGTCCACCGATTCAAATGCTAATCTCATCTGAAAACATCCTCCCTAACACACCCAGAAATAATGTGTACTCTGGGCACCCTGTGGCCCAGTCAAGTTGACACATCATTATCCATCACAGTGCATCTTTAACTTTCCTAGGTTCCATGGACTGAATTGTTTCCCCCAAAATGTGTATGTTGAAGCCCTCACCTCTGGTGTGACAGTGTTTGGAGATGGGGCCCTTAGGAGAGAATTAGATTTAGATGAGGTTATGAAGATGGGGTCCTCATGATGGGATTGATGCCTTTTATAAGAAGAGACAAGAGAGTTTGTTCTCGCTCCTTCTCCTGTGTGAGGAGAAGGCAGCTGTTTGCATCCTAAAAGAGCCCTCACCAGGAACTGACCATGCTGACACCCTGACCTTGGGCTTCCAGCCCCTGGAACTATGAGAAATAAATATCTGATGTTTAAGTCACCTAGTCTGCAGTATTTTGTTATGGTAGCCCAATCAGACTAAGACACTAGGGCATGCCAAATTGTCCTCCAATTTATACATCCTTCTGAAGAATCCTTATCTTTTTAAAAGAGTTTTCTTTTTTTCTAGAAAAGAATGGTCTTTTCAGCAGATTCCCTACTCCCCATCCAGATTGGCCCTTGCTGTGATCTAGGGACTTCTTCCCTTACCTGATTCTCTCTCTTTCTCTCTCTCTCTCTCTCTCTCTCTCTCTATCTTATCTCTATATCTCTATCTCTCTCTCTCTTTCTCTGGCCCTGTTTAATAGTCAAGCTTCTTTATTTGAGCTGCTTTCATTTTATAGCATCCAATGATGAGCCCCAGGGGACCCACTGCCTGGCTTGCTCTCAGCACAGCCTCCAAAGAAAGTGCAGCAAAGCCCTGCTGATTATGACTAACAGAGATGTTTTATTCATCTCGGGGTCTCTAGCACAGATGCCTTCGTGAATCCAATAAAAGTGATAATCCCTGTCCCTGGAAAATTTACATATATACACAGCTTTTGTTTAATTTCAGAAGGTTCATAGCCTCCCCCTTCCCTAAGTGAATAAGTCACATTAAGCCTAGAGAAGAATCTGCACTGGCTCTGGCTAAAATAAGGGCTATGTTTCAAAGTACGTGATGAATGTGTAAGTTAATGCTAATGTACTTTTTAAATGTCATATTCTTAACAGAAAATATTATGGCAAGAGAAGATTCAGTATAGCAGTAGATTTCAATAGCAGACCAGTCTTTGAGGTATGCTCATTTATTCCTAAAAAAGCTACTTCATAGCTCCATGAAGCAGGCACTGTGCTGCGATACAGAACTGGCTGTGATCAATGCTGTAATGGAAGCATGCGTGTCTTTAAGGAGGAGCAAACAAGGAAGGCAGTGCCTGCGGATTCTATTTCCATTATTTGGCAGTGGGAAAAATATCTCCAGGGGCCACAGGAAAAGTGTGGAGAACAGTGAAGGGTCTGAGAGTTTAGGCAAGCTCACTAGTTTGCCTGCCAGAGTTCATGGATACTGGCACAAGACATGAGACTCGTGGCTCAGAGACAAAGGACTTTATTACTCAAGACACCTGTTCCCTTTGCCACCAAAGTCCAGAGAGGATGACTCAGAGATGGGCCCAGGAAGATACTACGCACACAGTAGGTCTGTATCACATCTGAGGAACCCTGAGCTTTAGGAACTCCCCAATCTTACAAAGAGCTTGTTAGCAAATTTGCACCATAGGGCAACAATATTGGTATTATCTTGGTCAGAAAAGAAAACTACCCTCTGCCCCAGAGGGAGGTGCTATCTCTATCTTCTAAAGCTGTTTGCTATACAAACATCTTTGAAAAGATAGTCTGAAACAAAAGCTGATATAAGATGTGCAGAAATACATGAAAAATTATCTCCTAACAAAAAAGGAAGCTTTATTATTCCCATATATAGACGAAGGAACTAGGGTACAGAGAGGTTAGTATCTTATACAGGAACACACACTGATGGGCCCTGGATTTGAAGTTAAGTCATCAGCCCCCAAGATCCAGAGTCTACCCTGTCTACTTGGTAGACTGGGGTGATTTGGAATTAGGTGTGAACAATTTCCCCAGGAATTGAAAGGGCAGTGGGGAGAGAAGGAGTGGGGAGAAGAGAAGGCACTGAGGCAGATGGAACATGTTTCTGGGCATTGCATTACAAAGTCTGTGGGGCATTTGAGGGTGGTGGACTGCAGCCCAGGTCAGGAGGAGGTGGAGAGGAAGTCCAAGGGGAGGGGAGACACGGCGGAGACAGGAGGAAGCCAGGCCAGTGCAGCGTGTGGAGGTCTTTCATGCCAGGCCACGGTGGCTGGACTGGACCCCCTGCATGAGGAGGAGCCAAGAAGGTTTTGTGACACACCGCCTTTCACAGATATGCATTCTAAGACAGCTATCTAGGTTTTGCTCTGTCCCAGGAGAGCAAAACTGCAAAATAAGACAGATAA
Source organism: Avahi laniger (assembly GCA_963575035.1). Taxonomy (NCBI): domain Eukaryota; kingdom Metazoa; phylum Chordata; class Mammalia; order Primates; family Indriidae; genus Avahi; species Avahi laniger. Next base: position 24,096 of record CAUYSK010103635.1, on the reverse strand, counting down.
ATAAAAGGTTTATTTTTTTAAAAAGATATTATCTTCCAGATCACTTTTGAAATATAAGCAAGGAGATAGTCTTAGTCCATGTGGGCTGCTATAACAAAACACCTTGGACTGGGTGATTTATAAACAACAGAAATTTATTACTCACAGCTCTGGAGGCTGGAAGTCCAAACAGACTCAGTGTCTGGTGAGGGCTGTCTGCTTCACAGATGGTGACTTCTTGCTCATCCTCACATGGCTCCCTTTGATGACCCTCACTTGGACAGCTCTGCCCTGAACCAGCACTTCCTGTGGCCTCCCAACCTTCTCCACTTGGCTCCTAAACCATAGATTTAGGCAAAGTGGGGGTGGCTTTAAAAACTGCTGCCTTTTCTTTTAACCCCTAGTAGGAAGCTCATACGACACTCCGAAGGATGTAAGGTGCCCTCCCATTCGGCTGGCTGCGTGGCTGTGGATATACAGCCTGCCTTCTTCAGGGTGCAAAGGCCAGGCTTCGACCCGGTGGCTGGCTCCGCCGGGTCCACGCTGTGTGTCAGACAGAAGCTCACGGCATGCTTGCTGGTGATGGGACATCAGGATCGTAAATGTGTTGTCCAGTGGACTTTTCCAAGTGAGCTGCCATTTAAATCAGGGTCTGACTCTACCCAATGTAGAATTTTTCTAAAAGGAGTTTTGTCTTCAACATGGAAACTCAGAAAGTTTAGGCTTTACTTATTTGTGGGCTTTTGAATTAAAAACAAAACAAAACAAAAACTCAGGAAAGAAAGGACACTGATTTTTTGCAATGCAGCATCCAGACACTGTTACAATGTCACTAGGGTGGGCCAGAAAAGCGCAGGGTTTTTCAAAAGTTAAAATAAGCTCAGTGTAGCCTCATAATCTATTTATATGGTCCTCCTCACCTGCCTGATTTTCTCTTCCTATTATCATGAAATCATCTTTGGTACCAGTCTGTGTAATACCGAGAATTGCTCACCTGCAGTTATTTAGTCCTGGACATTGTCCTCACAGTGAGAAGGGGGCTTCTATGCAGCCAAAGTGCCTGCGGATTGAATGCGGCTCGCCAAGGCTCACGATTTCACGGAGACAGAAGGCCAGCCAGGGAGGGTGGAGCTGTCCTTTGTTCTCCTCAGAGGGTGAGAAGCTACTGCGGCAGCTGCAGGCGCTCTGCTCTCCGCTAGGGCCTGGCTTCCCTCCTCCTTCCCACCCACTGCAGGAAGGCCAGGCCCCAAGGGTTTTCCAAGGCCCCCAAGGGCAGCCCTGGCCCCATGCCCCAGCAACAGAGGCAGACCTGGGAGAAGAAAGATGACCTTCCCTGATCTGCCATCTCTGTGGCCCTTCTCCGTGTAGGGGCAGCTGCACTAAAGAGTTTGGTCTCTGCACTGGCCTGCCCCTCCACCTGGGGACTGTTAAGGAGCCCAGCAGCGCCCACCCTGTGGTCACCATCTCAGTCAATGACTGGGGCCTTCCTTTCCTTCCCTATCCTTATTTTCTCTCTTCTTCTTCTCCCCAGAGTCCTGGTTTTCCTCTTAGATTTCACCGGAAGGGTTATATTGATACATTTTGCATTTACATTTTTTTTGCTCCTTTTAAGAATGCTATTTACTATTATCCTCACAAAAACAACATCTATGAGGTTAGTAAGCAAGAAGTTTTACTCCCATTTCAGACAGGGGAACCTAAAACCAACTAGAAGACAAAACACACACAGTGCCCACACAGTGGGACACAGATGGCCTTGTTTCTTTCCCCTAAGCCAGGGATCCCCAGCTGTGGGTTGCAGACCCCAGGAAGCCACAGGGTTTCGCAGTGGCTTCAAATGAGTTAATACACCAGACCCTCTGCAGATGGAAGGCACAAGCCAGCAGGCGAGCTCTGCTGCTGTCATTAACATAAAGCCAATTCATTCTGAATTAACAGTAGCTTCAGACATTATCTATTTTCTCAGTTGGCGGATACTGACAGAACAACTCTCAGCTAGGGCAAGTCCAAGTAATTATTTTTCCTCTCATTTAAAAGGGCTCTTCCTAAGGGGCTGTGAATCCCAGGAAAAGGGATCCCACAGTGTGTTGTGCATCCTGGGTTGACACCCAGGATAATTTTAGGGGTACACGGGCAACATCTTTTACTTCAGTGTGTTAGTTTCCGCTTGTGATAGCAGCACTGATTGTTTTGTTTTAAAGAATATTCAAGTAGAAAAGTGTGTTGGTGTAAAGAAAAGTTAGGTAGGTACTTGGTGTGACAGTGTTTTGGGAAGTGCCAGCTGCAGGAGTAAAGGACATTTGTCCACCCCGACACTGCTGGGTTAGCAAGCAGGATGTTGATGAAGGAAGAATAGGCAAAATGAACGTGTTATCAACTATGGGGTGTGAGGTGTCCTGTGCACAAGTGGCCACGTGCACTGGGACCAACGGTCAGGAAGCAGAGCAGGTCCCTGTTCCTGTGACTCTTGCAGTCTCTCGAAGAGGCCACTGTGAGGACAGTGGCGGAAAAGAAAAGCCCTTGGACAGTTCTGCCAATTATTCACGTCCCCAAACACACCCACCTGGCTGGGAACCCCTCAGCACCTGCACTGGAGAGTCCCCCTGCTCCTGCAGGCCAAGTGGGCTCAGAGCCTGCGGGCTCCCCCGTGCAAGGCCATGACCTTGGGCAAGATGTAAAAAACAAAAAGTTTTCTCCATCCCAAAAGATACCCCATTTTCCCCATCATCAGGCTGTGTAAGCCAAGATTCCGTCTTGGAATATTGATCACTACAGGATATTTCCTTTTCTTTACATTAAGAGTTTGCAACCTTCATAGCAGCTCAAATTTGAATACAGATCTCCAACAACAGTTCTGGTGAATTTCATTCATACGGACAACTTGATGCCAGTCAGAAGAAAGGATGGACACAAACAAACAAAACTTTAAAAAACAGCAGTGCCCCCAGGGCCCCATAGACGCCCCATGCACAGGTGCAGGTACCACAGCTATAAAGGCCCAACCCAAAGGGGCAAAGCATGTAACCCGAAGGGCTGACCTGGCCAAAACCCGCACACCGGGGCTGGAGAATGAAGTCCAGGGGAGCAGGAAGAGAACATCTCCCAGAGTTCAAGGAGGCTGCTCCAGGACCACACAGAAACTTCTTTCCCTTTAAAAACAAAACAAAGGGATGGCTGGTTTACAGGTACAGCTGGGTGGGCATTCAAGTTTCAAAAGAGTTCTTTCTTATTCTTTCCATTTTTTTTTTTTAAAGAATGAAAATATGGTGTGAACTTCGTTATGGGTTGAATTCCTCCCCACCAGCCCCATTTATATATTGGAATTCTACTACCATTTCCTCTGAATGTGACCTTATTTGGAAATATGGTCATTGCAGATGTATGTAATTAGCTAAGATGAGGTCACGCTGCAGTAGGGTGGGACCTAATCCAATATGACTGGTGTCCTTATGAAAAGAACAATATGTGGAGAGTCTGAGACATGCCTAGAGAGGCTATGCGAGGAGACACAGGGAGAAAACAGCCATCTGCAAGCCGAGGAAAGAGGCCTCAAAGGATACCAACCCTGCCAACACCACAATCTTGGACTTCCGGCCTCCAGAAGTGTGAGAAAATAAATTTCTGTTGTTTAAGCCACCTAGTCTGTGGTACTCTGCTACAACTGCCCCAGGAAACTCTTGGAAGCTTCTTGTAAATTCTCTATGCTGCACATGAAAAAAATTTTTCTTTCTAATTTTAAACAGAAAATAATTAGAAAAAATTTCCTACAGTGACCTGAAAATCCATTTCTATCGTGTAACCTAAAATGGAAACAACTATCATTCCAAAACATCTCTTGATTGAGAAGCTTTATTCTTGTAGATACATGGATGAGACACCCCCTTTCTACTCTCTAGAATTTTCTATAAATAGAATCATACAGTATGTTCCCTCCCTTTCTTTGGGGGAGACGCCTGGCTTCTTCCACTGAGCATAATTATTTTGAGATTTTTTTCTCCCACGTGGTTGTGCGTATCCATAGTTCCTTCATTTTTATTGCTCAATAGTAGTCTATTGTGTGTATATAAAACTGTGTGTGTTTCAAGTTTCCGGCTATTGCAAAAGTGCTGCTGTGAACATTTATATAAAAGTCTTTGCCTGGACATAAGATTTCTTTTCTCTTGAGTAAAGAAATGGCTGGATCATACGGGATAGGTGTACATGTAACTATTTAACAGACTGCCCGGTGGCTCTCTAAAGTGGCTTTTCCATGTTGTATTCCCATCAGAGGTGTGTGAGAGGTCCAGCTCTCCACACCCTCACCCACACACTTGTATGCTCAGCCTTTGTCATTTTCACCATTCTCACACAGTGTAGTGGTGTCTCACTGCACAGCCCATGGACTAAGCCATGTTCCCGGGGCCCTGTAATGCAGAGACTTCAGAGTTTCACAGGACAAATGATAACCCTGCCTCTGCCAATCAGCGAGGAAAACAAGAACAATGCAATAAATGATGGTGAAAAATCTGATGAGCCAAGGATTTTGCATTTGGGGGGACTATTTTCAGTACCTAGCACACAGTAGGAGCCAAACAATATGTGTTTAGTGAAGGGAGTGAGTGTGTGTGTACCCCCTTGGGAACATATGCGACACCGCAGTGGCCAGATGTCCAACACCTCACACCTAAACTTACTCAGTGGAAGCCCTCCTGATGGCTCTCCCTCCCAGAGTCACCTTGCTGGGCTCACTGGGTTCTCCCAGCTTCCTGCACCTTCCCTCAGGGAATCTACGGGCTGCCGCTGGGAGCTGGGGCACCAGGGAACAAGGCCCACGCTGGATCCGTCAATAGCACACTTCCTTAGAGGTGGCAGCACTGGTGTCTAGCCCAGGATGCCCAGACGTTACTGGGTGATTTAGAAGCACCCAGTATTACCTAATCTCATGACATATAAAGGGGAAAGGGAAGTTGTTATTTCTATGAAAACGAAGTTCAAAGCTTTGGAAAGAATAAAGGTGAGTCATGAAAAAATTATATCCAATTATATGTGCAGAAGGAGACTTCTAAAATAGGAATAAAGTGAAAATCCATAAGGATTCTGCACTTTAGAATCTGTGCAAAGGTCTTTAGGTTCTTAATCACTTTAAGTTGAACCTGATAAATATAGACAATGTATTATGGCTGTGCATGCTTTGAGCAGGAAGTCAATATAGATCTGAAATCACCAAGCCGATAGATGATCAGCATGTACATCTATGTGTTTAGGCTTCAAGTTAAAATAAAATGTATTACTATATATACATATATATACATATATGCACACACCCATGCATACATATATATATGCATATTATATGTTAACATATATGTGCATGTGCTTGTGTACATATACATATACACACACATATAATGACTTTTCACTTTAAGTGATTTTGGCTGTTTACTTACCAGCTACTGGTTTCATAGACCTTAGATGAGAGACCTCCCACTAAATACATAATTAAATATGTGTATATGTATACGTAAATGCATACTTTAAATATTTGTGTGTATACATTAAACATCTGTGTAAATATACTCTATATATTGAATACACTTTTACATATGTATGCATAGTACATGAAGTAAACATTTGTGCTTGTGTTTGCGCTTCCTCAATCCTCTGCCTTTAAACATTTTTAGGACATATGGTTGCTACAGTTGGGTTCCCTGGGAAGCAGACATGGAGATAGAGCTTGGCGTGCAGGATGTTTATAAGGGAAAACCACTGGGAGTGACCCCCGGTGGGGAGGGGAAGGGTGCAGGGTTGGTTCGAGGGGAAGGGTGGTCCAGCAACACCCTCAGCTGGCCTGGGGGGCTCCCAAGTTAGGATAGTTAGTGCTGTGCTAAGGTGGACAGAGCTGACAAGGCCTGGATCCCTCACTGGGTGTGGGACGCTTCAGGAAGGATGTTCCCTGAACAAGGTGGTCCTGGGACTGAGGCCCTGGCTCCAGTCCCCGAGGGGCTGGAGCTGGAGGCCACCTGCCAACAGACCCCCAGAGCTGGACAGCGAGTCTAAAGGGCCACTGGCAGCACATTCCAGGGTCTATGACAAGGGTTGATTGTTTTCACTCTAGAGTATGTCAACTCTATCCTGGGGAAGACATCCCAAAGTAGCTACCGAAGCATCGGGATTGAACTCCCAGTGCTTTACTTACTCTAATGCCATTTCTCCTTTCCTTGACCTCAAAATCTACATGGGATGAACCTAATCCCACAAGTGGGAAAACAATCAGGCTCTCTATGCAGGGGCTAGAGTACTACCCCTCTCAACTCTATTGTTCTTTGGGTGCTGTTAATAGCTGCCCTCTTACAAAGGAGTTAAGGAATATTTGGCCTGAGAACTCAGCAGTTCAAGTTCACTGGAAATTAGGGGACACACAAGGACACACACTTGATATCGCAAAAGTTCTAATATGGGGCTGGGAAGGAGGTGAATTCTGCCACTCTGAGTCCTCAGGCTACTCTAAGGTTCTGTCGGTCTATAATACAATCTTAGAGGGTAATGGCTGAGAGACTGTTGAGTGGAGAACAAAAACAGAACAACAGCAATAACAGCAGGTTGCCAAATAATGTCAAGAGCCCGAGTGCAGCCCTGGGTGGGAATCCTGTTGGGATGGGACGAGTTTCTTTAACTCTCTGAGCCTTTCTTTCTCTCTATTTTCCAACTCTGTAAGGTGAAGAATAGTGAGATCACAGGCATTAGAGCACACATTTCCCAATGTCTGGGCACGAGCCAATTGTTAACTAAAAAAAATTAAATTAGGTTTCTACTTTGGAAAAAGGAGAGCTTTATTTCTCATAAAGAGTAGCAGCCTATTAGGCGGCCATTCCGCGCCCTGGCCAGAAGCCAGGCACATGTGCTTCAAAGAAGAGACAAAAGGCAACATGATTTTATACTGAGCAAGGTGGTCAAATACCCATATTTAACAAGCTGTAGGAGGAGCCATGAATATTTATGAAGGGAAATCACATACATGTAATTGTGCTTTATCTCTGCCATCCTGTTATGGCTGGGAACTCCGTTTTAAGGTGTTTCGGGGGCCCCCTGGGTAGAGAGGGCTCCATTCAGCTAGCAGAGGATTTTATTTTGAGTTTACACAACTTAGGATAAGCAGTAGTAAATTATTAGCTATCCCTCTGTCCTTAGTATGCTAAAATATACAAATATGCATGCATAGAAAACCAAGTTAACAGTAGGTACCACTGGATAGTGAGATTATGGGTGACTATTCTTTTCCATAAATTGTTTTCTATAAATTTTCTAAAATAAAAAGATACTTCATTCGTATTCAGAGAAGAAAAATAATTTTTAAAAATAAGACAAATACTGGTTAAAAATTATGCTATCTTTAGGAAGCAAAGTTATAGAGTAGTAAATTCTATGGAATGGCTCCTCTACCGCAGGAGGAATAGAGTATCCAGGAAACCAGACTTACATTGAGAAACTCTGCGAAGGCAGCCTTAGCTCTGCAACAGTGGTTCACAAAAGCTGTAAGACAGTAGCCAACAAAGCTTTTTGGCCCCAGGCCAAGTCATCAAATAAACACACGCTTTTTCTCCAACTCATATGTAAATTCTAGTGCTCAGATACTTCTGTCTTAGTAAAGATTCAATAGCGATTATTCACAGAATGATGCCACTTGCTTATTGCAGAGGAGATCTGTCTCTGATGCCACCACTGGATGGGCCTAATTCAAGAAGTCCTCTGGCACTGGAGGCCTCTTCTTGTCACCACCTGCCCTCAGCCTCTCTGAGCCCAGGCTGTCCCACGTCCCTCTATAGGCAACCCATAATTGCCCTCATTTTGCTTGTCCTTCTTTCTTTTCAAAATTGGTGTTAATTTCTCTTTCAATTTTCCTTGTTTATTTTAAATTTAACAAAGTAAAGCATGCCTCTTATAAAAAGTGAGCCAGTAAAAAAAAAAAAAATATATATGAAGCAAAAGGTAAAGCTTCATTGGACCCACTCCCATACCCCAAGTTAACCTCACCATTTCATCTTGAGGTTGAACACTTACTCAGATTTGTATCATCCCTCAGAATCAGAAGGAGTACAGGGCCTGGGCCAATGCACTTTTATTTAATTCATTAACATTTTATTCCTAGTTATTATGATGAACTCTGTTAATTTCCAGTAGCTCAGACAGAAAACGGGAGTTACTTGCTTAGGCAGCATCCACCCATGGGGTAAGGTCTAGCCTCTGTCAAAAGACAAAATTACAACAAATTTAAAGATCTCAACTGGCTTTATCCACATTTTTAGAATCAGATAATGCTTCTTTCCACAAAACAGAATAAGTTCTCCAGTGAGCTGAGCAGAAGAGTTTGGATTTACAAACAGAGAAGGGCTGAAGAGAGCAGAAACAAAGAACAAAAAGCGCATAGGGTAAAGCTATTTTCCTTGTATGGCGGGGCCAAGGAGACAGAACAAAAGAAAGATGACTGATGGGGTAATATAGGTGACTTCAGGTGAAGGATTAAAGCTGAGGGAGCTTCATTATCACCCCGTTTGAAGATTGAAACTTGGGAAATGGGCTGTTATCTCTCCTAATTTCTAAGGTGAGATGACAGCTTAGTTTCGGATGGTGACGCAGAGCTTTGGCTTGGGTGACTCCATTTTGGTTTCTAGTCTAGCCTGTCGGGGCCTAGTGCAGGAGCTTAGGCCAAAATAAGGGCCGCCTATAATTCTCCTATAATGTCACCCACACTCCTTGCCTCTCAGATTTGTGCCACTGGGAGCATATGGACCAGAGAATGTTCCTAGTTCCAAAATGGAATGGAAACATCACAGAGATGTACCAGCTTCTGAAAGCTCTGGGACAGGCCCACGCGTGTGTGGGGTGCACTTGGGAACTGACATACACTCATTAAAGCGGTGAGATCGAGCTGTGAGATGTGGATTCCAGGAGGTCCCCAGCACACCCCATGGCTGGTCCTGGCTGTCCTTTCCCTCCCACACCAGGGTCTGTGGGGAAGGCAAGACCCTGAGTCTTGGTGGTGTCCTCATTCATACTTGGGGATGACTCCTCTGGAAATAAACTTTCTCTGAGAATTCAGCAATATGGCCTGTTTCTTCTCAAAAGCTCCCAATAGCCTGGGAAAAAAGAAAGAGGGTGAAATAATAATGTATGCCCACGCTAGGCTAATTTCAAACTGTGATGATCTTTCAAATCCCTTGTCCCCAACCTGCTCCCACCCCTGTCCCCAGAGACCTCACCCTGCTGCTTAGTAAATTAAACAGGCAGGGAAAGACGGCCACAATCATGAGCCTGCAGCCCACTGCCCCCCCTCCCCAGGTGTCCCAGCAGGTGTCCCTATGCTACCCGGGTGGCCTGAAACTACCATCTTGCCTGTGCCTGCACTTCCAGAGCCTTCACCTCCTTGAGCAGCCCTTCACAGTGTCGGCAACAAGCCTGAGGCCACAGAAGTGACCCGGATGACCCAGAGTCCCCAGTCAGTTGTCCAGGGCTGGAGCAAGGCCACAGAGTATAAGCGTCTATTGTGTGATGCTGAGTAACATGGGGTAGATAAAACAGGCTTCGTCTGCTGAAACGGAATCCATGTGTCTGTGATGGTATATATCCATTTGTGTCCCCAAGCTGAGCTCAGCTGTCCTCGGCTGTTGGCTAAGCCCTCTACAGCCCTGAGCCAAGCTGGACCTGAAGTTGAAGACCCTGATGTCCACTCATCCCAAGCCAGCAGGCATGTTGCCTCCAGCTGATGTTTCCCTCTCTAAGAACTCTGAGCTCTTCTTCCTCTGGTCAGAGCTGCTGTTCCAGATGTCCTCTCTCAGTCTATGGTGCCCGAAACCCAAGTCCTCTTCGGAGTTGGGCCCTCCTTCTTGTCTGGCCTCTTCTCAGCAATTGGAGCCCTTCCCTATGCCCAAGACAGTAGCCAAGCAATAAAATCCAAGACAGTAATCAAATCAAGAGGAACATTGCTCTGCAACATGATACTGCATAGAAGCTGGTGCTTCACAGCTCAAGTCCGGGCAAGTGGTGTTGAGAAAGGGACTCCTGAGAGCCACAGTCACCCCTCCTCATGCCACCTCGGAGGATGAACAAGCTCTTGGTTGCCTCTGAGGCATGAAGCCAGGGCCCTTGCCCAGAGTCCATGAGCAACAGAAATAAATGCAGTGGGCTTCAAGTGACTTGATCTTTGCTCTTATACCACTCTTAGACTTTCTCCAATGGTTGCAGACTTCCCTTTGGCTATCCAGAAACTGATGCGGTCTTGCCTATGAATGCGTATGGTCTAAGCATCCACCTAGCTCACCTCTCATTGCCAAAAGCAATAAATTTATGACTGTGACAAGAGTTGTAGGTGGAAGTCAAAGAGCCATCTCTGTTCTTCAGGACTTCTTTGTCCAGCAGCTTGAGATATCAGAGACAGGTGTGCAGTCCCCAAGGCTTTACAAAGCATGTTTTTGCTGAAGGCAAGTGACGAGCTATACAGAGATCAAGCAATGAAGAGATCAGGGAGGGTCTGGTGATGATGGTGTCAGGAAAGTCTTTTCAGAGTTGGGTGAGATGGGGGAATGAGTCCCAGAGGATGGCCAGGTGGGAAGGAGCAAAAGGCAAGCAGGAGAAGTAAGCATGGAAGAAGGAAGGACACAGGCGTGCTGGGATGCAGGGAATGAGCCATTCACACGGGTCCTGGCACAGCAATGGACTTCCCCAGGCCATGTCCTGGGGACACCTCCCTGGTTTTTTAAGTCCCTGACAAATGTTGGCTTTCAAAAGCATTGGCTGGATTCAACACTAAACAAAACAAAAGTGGGAAAAGTCCTTTTTGTAAGATAATCGCAGCAAACCAGATGACAAATGGAGAACATCTAGAAATCAGTATACTGCTGAGGGCTGCACTTCTCTCTGGGAGCTCAAATGCAAACCCAGACTGGGGAGACCCTTTGTGTGCTCTTCACAGCTCTCCCCTCAAGGTCAGTCCCAAGGACACTATCACCCCCTTGGCAAGCTTCGACATTTTTCCCCAACTACACTTTGCATGTTGTGAGCAAGTAGCCTCTTGCTTCTCAGTGCATGTCCTTGTTATTGTTTGCCCAGGGCAGTTCACACTGCGACTGTAGTTCTCAGGATCTTGCAAGACAACTTCAAGAAGTATCCAGGTGTGAAAGGAAGACACTGCACTGGCAGCAGCTTCCAAGGAGATATCCAAATCCAGTGTTATCTTCCACCACAACCGGTTCCAACTGTGAACCATGTGCTCCCCAGGCACAAAGGATTTGCTCAAAGGCAGTGCTGACAGCCTCAGCCACAACTCAGCCTCGCTTCCACCTGCGTCAGCCGAGCCCCTAAAGGTGACCCAGCACCTATGTTGAGCCTTTGCTCAAGAAAATGCAATTCTACTAAGCCGCAAAATGCGCCTTGTCCCAACCTGTAGTGCCAAACCATTTTCAGTAATTCTCCACTTACTCTCTTTCTTTCATTTTCCATCTCCCCACAGCCCCTTTAGCCTCCCTTTTGATTTTCCCTCTTTTCACTTCTCATAGCCCATTTTTGTTTCCTCTCTGTTCTCCCTGTGAAACCCCAGTCACCTTTTGGTCTTGGTTGGAGTTGATCTCATGTGTACTGGTGTCTCTCTCCCCTACTGCAATAGTCTGAATAAATCCGTTTCGCCAACTTTAACAGGTGTCCAGTGCTGTGCTGTTTCTTTTTGACACAACCAGCAGAAGCCAGGGTACCCGATCCTCACTAGGACCACCGAAGTTGCCTCCCGGCCAGTGAGCCATGAGACTAGGTGTGACCAATCAGCTACTCCATGCTGCCAGCCTCAGTCCTCAGTGTGGCCATGGTAAAACTGTTTTCCTCTCACATAAATATTCCTGACCACTCCCTCTCAGAGCCACAGGGGAGCCAACTTCCCCCTGCTGTGGAAGCCCTCACCGGCCAAGTAAATTCCCAATTCCTGCTAGGTGATCCCTGAGGCATACAATGTCCTCCATGTGGACAAGGAGCACTGGCTGTGGGTTGGGAGAGGATCTACCTCACCATGCTCATGATTAAGAACCAGAGGTCTACACCTAGCTGCAGACACCACCACTCAGAGCTACCGTGGATCCAATTCCTACTCTGCAGCCTGCAATGCAGGGTATTCACACATCTTTACTTCCACTTGCTTCCCACAACAACCCTGCTTTACCAACAAGGAAACCAAAGCTGGTGAGGCTGGATAACCTGCCACAGTCTCAGAGTCAGGATGAGGACACGCTGAGGCTCAATGCTAAATGCTTCTCATCCCAAAGCTGTCCCCACTGTACTGTACTGTCTCCTTGCCCAGGGGTCTGTTCATTAGGGGCAGTGAACATTGGAAACAGGCAGTTTTAGCCAGATGCACCACGGAGGCTCACAGCAGAAGGGCTGGGGGCAACTTGAAGAACAAAGCCCTAGGGAGGGCTGGCTCCCAGACACCAGCGGATTCCAGATCAGCAGGACAGGAGAGGAAACTAATCCGCTCCATTAGCTGGTGGGAAGGTCTGCTGCCAACAGGAGGCCCAGGATGGAGAGAAGCCAGCAGGGAAAGGACAGGAACTACAGGAACTGGCATCTCCAGGATGGTCTCAGGGCAACCTAAAGCCAGCAAAAGACCCTCTGGGGCCCACATATGGAAATGTCTTCCTCATGCAGGACACTTGAGAGCTGGACACAACCCACAGGGGCTGGCAGTGCCTGCAAGGGGGAGTTCGCTGTGGCCCAAGTCCCTGGAGAGAGAAGAGGGCAGATGCTGGCAGGATTGGAGACACCCGCAAGCCCTGTCTGGTTGATGCCCACAGGATGGATCTGCATTCAGGCTTGGGCAGCTTTGCCAGGCTTCTAGCTAAATGTCGCTAAGGGAAAGAACCAGCCTTGGCACCAGACGGTGAGGACAGTGGGGGCAGGTTCTCATCAGATCGGGCTACTTCTAAGTGTACTGTTGTATGGTGTTAAGCACATGCACAGAGTTGTGCAGCCATCACCACCATCCGTCTCTGGAACTCTTCATCTTGCAAACTGAAACTCTGTACCCATTAAACACTAACTGCCATTCTCTCCCTACCTCCTGCCCTGGCAACCACCATTCTATTTCCTGTCTCTTTGAATTTGACTACTCCAGGTGCCTCGTATAAGTAAATCATGCAGTATTTGTCCTTTCATGACTGACTTATTTCACTCAGCATGATGTCCTCAAAGCTCAGCCATGTTGTAGCATGTGTCAGAATTTCCCTCCTTTTTAAGGTTGACTGACATTGTATTACACAGATATACCACATCTTGTTTATCCATTCATCTGTGGATGGACGTTTGAGTTGTTTCTACCTTTTGGCCATTGTGAACCATGCTGCTATGAGCATAGGAGTGCAGATATCTCATTGAGATCCTGATTTCAATTCTTTTAGACATATACCCAGAAGTGGAATTGCTGGATCACATAATAAATCTATTTTTAATTTTTTGAGGACTTTCAACACTGTCTTCCACAGTGGCTGCACCATTTTACATTCCCACTAACAGTGCACAAGGGCTTCAATTTCTTCACATCCTCACCAACATTTGCTATTTATTTATTTTTGATAGTAGGCATACTAATGCATATGAATAATGTATATTTTTCAAATCCCTAAATGAAGGAAATAGGGAAGTGCTTATGCTGAGGGCCAAAGAACTCATGAATCAAGTGTGGGGGTGGAGGGACATAACTCCCTTTCGCAGTGCAGCAGGTGCATCTGTTCGTGCTCTGAAGACATCTGCCTGCCCGTGCGGATCTGCGTGTTGACTCTGTCCCAGATTGGGAAGCCTACAGGGTTAGAGCCCTTGTCACCGTGATCTTTGTGTTCCTCAGGCCTAGCACAGAGCTTGGCACCAGTAGCAGCACTCGGGAATGGTGTGTTTAATAGAGTTTTTGATCCCAGACATGCACTCCCTGGACATAAGCACCCATCACTCCGGAATCAGAGAGTTTTCCACGTGCTTTCGCATTCATATGTGGGCTTTCCAGACAGTGTAGACCTTTTATCTTCCCTCGATACATTGTGTCATGAAATCGGCTGTGGACTCCCAGCTGGGCCATTTCTCATTCCTGGTGACCAGCTCCACTTGTGCCCTAATTCTCACACGGACATAGAAACCCCCTTTTATGCTAGAATATCTGCAAGGCCGCACAGACAGGTTAGTGAAGGCAGAAACGTGTGCTAAGAACATAAAACCCCACGTGGAATGATGAGCTTTGGAGAATGCAGGGGCCTGTCTTCAGAATGGGCAGAAGAAGATGTCACTCAGCATCCCACGTGGCTAGTGGGTATTAGTCTGGGCTTTGGGGATGACTTTCAAATCAAGGCTAAAGAGGTTCAGCCCAAACTTCATCTCATTTCTACTTGAAATGGTCCTTCTGATCCTCTCATTTCTCCAAGGACAGAGCTGGAGCTGCTCCCGGCAGGAGCAGGTCAGAGTGGCTGGGGTTGGGCTGGGGAATCTTCTGCTGAGACAAAAAGACAGAGCAAGCTTGGAGGAGGGAAAGTATGAAAACCACGCAGGAAGGCCAAGCTCTGAAATCTGAGAGGAGAGCAGGATGATACGCACACGTAAAACCAGAGCAAGGCGTCTATAGCAAGGAAAAGCCAAGAGCCTGGAGTACGGAACAGTAGCAGTGAGTAAACTGTGGCTAATGAGGCGTCTACTGTGGTGTGTGTGGAGAGGAAGAGGCCGGGACCACTGAGCAGAAGAGAACAGCATCAGCTGAGGGTCTAAGGGCAGAGGGCTGGCAGCAGCATGGGCAGTGTGTGAGTGTGTGTCTGGGAATAGGTGCGCATGAGTCAATGTGTCTGCAAGCAGCTGTGCGTGTGCATGTGTGCACGGGACATGAGGAGAGGTGTGGAGGCTGGCCTGAATTAAAGATCTAGGACAGCTCACAGGTCACCACAGCTGGATCACCTTCACTTGCATATCCTCCTCCTCACCATTAAAAATTGTGTGCACAAATATGACATTTGAATCAAGGTAGCCACTTTCCAAGATGCTCCCCAACCCCTGAAAGGATCTCTGCCCCCCAGTATTCATGCCTTTATACAGCCTCTTCTCATATTGAATCAGGTCTGGTCTGTGGGACCCATAAACCAAGCAGCCATGTATAACGTCCAGGACTGTTTCATAAAGGCACTGTGGCTTGAATCACTGGCTCTGGGGAAGCAGCTGCCATGCTGGGGACACTCAGGAAGGCCTGTGGAGGGGCCTGCGAAGACAGCCAGTGAAGTCTCCTGCTAAGAGTCCGCAGTGCCCTGCCAGCCACGCAAGTGGCCACCTTGGCACTGAGCCCTCCAGCCCCAGCCAAGCCTTCAGGTAACTGCAGCGCTGGCTGACACCTAACTGCAACCTTATGAGAAACCCCAAGCCACGACCACAGACACGGTGAGACAGCAAATGTATACGACTATTTCAAGTGTTGAGTTTGGGATAATTTGTAATGAAGCAATAGATAACTAATATAGTGTAATAAGAACATGGGTAAAAGAAGGATCTTTGAAAAAATTTGTATTTCCAGAATAGGTTATTCAAAAATTATACATAAATATAAAAAATACATAGTTTCAGATAAGTAAGTAAAAAAAATGCAATTGCAGCAATGCTAATGTTTTCAGGTGATTTATAAAAACTTGCTGACTTGAAAGAAAAATGTGAACCACACAAGGTGACCCTTACAATATAGAATTCACATTAATATCCCTTTTCTACCTCTTATCCCTTGACAATTCTCAGTGAGGTTCCATCAAAAGGTAGTCATCCATGTGGAAGATTAGTGGAGCCACCATGCAAGGGCAAGTGAGAAAGGCACTGTGTGACACTTCTGAAAGAAAGATTGCCTGGAAATTCAACAAATGTGTATTTTCTTTTAGAGCTGAGCCCTTATTCAAATTCTTGGTTGCTTTTTGATATCTTTAGCATTGGAGTCCTTCTAAGACAGCATCCTCCAAAGACATCCTCATTCCAAACAATGAAACCAGGTTGCTTTGTCTTTTGTGATGGTGAATTTTTTTCCCACTTGTCTCCCCATTTGGAAATAATTTTCAAAACAATCTTAGTAAATTCCCTGAAGCTGTCTATCAGACTAGCTCAAAGAAAGCATGGGCACTGGACAGGGTAAGGTTAGCCAGCTCTGTCCGAGGCCCCAAGAGAAATTGCCTGGCTGCTACCACAACAAGGGAATGACATGGGGAAGCTCCTTTCAGGCAGGGGACTGGGACTTCTCTTGTTACGAAGAGGCCCAAGAATCTCTTCACAAAAGGAAGCAAAGGAAAGAACTTACCCGAAGAAAGAATGCCTCGGATCTTTTGCTGGAAAGGTGATCTGTATCTCTATGGCTGGAAGTGTCAGTGGGTCAGTGTGACAGTCATGACAACTGGGGCCCACCAGTGTGAACCAGATCAAGAGAGAAGACAAAGATGGCAGCCCACGGGAGTACAGGGGACAGTTCTTGTGCCATGTAAGGGCCTCCTGGGAACTTGCAGGAAGCCCTTGAGAGAGGTTGGGTGAGGACAGAGCCAGAAAATGTGACTCCACAGTTGTTAATACCACCTAGAGCATCCTGTCTTGACGTCTGGAGTGTTTGTTCTGCAGGGGAGGCTCAAAAGATGGAACAAAGAATCGAAATTGTTAGGATGAGACGAAGCTTCCTATGTCAATAGTGAGAGTGAAATCCTCTCTGATTAAAATGTGTCCTCTTTGCTTCTCAGGGAGACGTTAAGAACAGCATCTCTGTCCTTTTGTATCTATTAAGTGGAGCCACCCACAGAGCCCTCCCTACAGTAAGAATTAGGATGTGAAGGTTCAGCATGCCCTTGCTGCCCCGTGAATCCTCTGATTCCAGACATGAGGGAGGTGCCTGTACCTTTTGTTCTGGTAATGACTTTGGTCATTCGGTGACTCAGTGCTGATGGGAGGGCTAAGGATGCAACAGAGGGACTTCCCTGGACAAACATCCCTGATCTAAGGACAAAAGTCCTCCCATCTCCCTTGACGAAGCCACCCCTTGGCTGCCATGTGGCTGTGTTAGGAAAGCTCTCCGACTCAGAAAAGAATTATGACAAGAGACGAAGAAAGAGCTCTTTGTGGCCTGTGTACGTCATGGCATGACAGGTCATTTGACACGGGGGTCCAGGCTTCATGGTGTCTACACTCCTTGAAGTTCATGGGCCTCACGAGCATAATACAATCTCCCAAGTGTCTACAAAATAAATTCTAAGAGTTGGTGAAATGATAAAAGGGAATTTATTTTGGGACAGACTGATACTAGGAAAAAATACTTTGATTATTGGGTTCAATATTTCTAAAACTAGCAACTTAACATTTTCGTTACAAATATCAATAAAACTTCAAAAAGCACAGGGGTTTCCTGGCCTGGCTGAGCAGAGTGCGCTCCAGAGTGAGTTGATAAAATGCACTGCTAAGCTCTCTATTGGTTCGCCGATGGCTATCGGATCACAGCCAAACCACAGAGGAAATGCCCTGCCAGCAGCTGCTACATCACGGTGCCCAGTGGAGAGACAGGTGTCTTCTGTGGATTCCTTGGAAAAGAACCTGATTCAAGGATTCAAGTGCAACTGGTATTTTTTGGGCGGTGATCCCAAGGAAGACCATTGGTGGATGGGGAGGGAAGACAGTCAGTAGAGATGTCACTGAGCAAGTAACTGCAGGAACAACTGGAATCCATTCCCACTGAGGATCTCTACCCACGTGGAGAACACACCTTAAAGTTACTCCAACCAAGGAATGAGGAATAATTTTTAAATTAGTAGCATAGATTTTACCATGCATCTTTATATTGTGCAATGGCAATTTTACATGCAAAGATCAGCATTTAACTCCTATGCAGAGGCACCAAAATTATATAGTTCATATTTTGCAGTTCCGAATATCTACATATTTCTTACCAGAGAAGTGGCTGCACAAAACTCACTCCTCTAATTTTATTTCATTTCTCTCTGGGCGCCCATTCCAACATCCTGGTCTCCCAGTGGCTCTACAGCTCCTGCTCCCCCAAGTAAGCAAGGACTGAGAGGAAAAGGTACTGTGGCTGCCTGTCTCTCCCTTTCCCTCCTGTCTCTCGGTTTTCAGCATAGGGGGTTTGGCTAACACGCGGAAGTCATGCGAGTAAGAAAGGCTGTGACAGGGCTCTGTGGTTGCTCCCCATCTTCTTTCCACGTTGGAAGCAAGTTCTGGCCAGACGGGAAAGCGTGGCCTCTCGGGTGTTCACATGCCCTTTGCTCCGTTGCACACATGACACACTGACCTTGCACTCACCCAGTCTCTCTGAACTCCCTCGCATCAAGGATCCTGGAAATTCTGTGCTCTCGGCACTGGGAAAGTTCTAGACAATGAGGAGGTGACAAATGATGACGCGGACACACTGTGGATCCACTCTGCTGGTGCGCGCTCCAGCGCCCCGTCGGACTGAGACTTTCAGGACGGTGACAGCGAAACATTAAACTGAACACAGGGCCCGTCTCACTGCTACGGCCGCATGAGCATGCGCTGGCCCTGTGTGGGGCCCGGTTCTTGCTTCCCGAGCAGGGTATGGACCCCAGGGAAAGCCTCGGGCAGAGAGACGCAGGTTGTCGCAGGGAGTGGCCTTCGCCTACGTGTACAGGTGGGTCCACAGACGTCTTTGCTAAGGGAGGAGTTTCCACAGAAGAGCACAGTTCTTCAGGGTTTGCGGCGTGCTCGGAACTGCCATTCTCTGAAAGATAGGTCTAAGTCGGGAGCATTTGTCACCCAGCATTTTTTCCGTATAGGTCCCACCAAAGTGAAGATCACATACATTTCCTTCACCCATAGGCCCCTTCCTGCAGCGTCTTTGTTTTGCAGCCTGTTGTGAACATTCGAAGTTGCCACTGGCTGACACGTGAGGAGCCTGCAGCACAAAGCAGGGAGTTCTGGGTTTTGACCAGGCAGGCTTTCTGGAGAGGTCTCCAGCTCTCCTAGATGAAAGAAAAAAAATATTAGCTACCATTGAAAAAGCACTTTACGTTTTCACTTGTAATCCTCACAACTGTGGGGCCAGCGCTGCTGCCCATGTATTCTCAGGAGGCAGGAGAAGCTCCAGCCTCTGGCAGCCTGGATCCCACAGTCCTCTTTCTCCAGGCCGGCTTCTCCAGCCGCTCAGTGTGGGGTATCTGGTGCGGGACACCCACAGCCACCTGCTGGCAGGATGCTGCTAAATGGCCAAGGGGCCCTGTGGAAGTGCAGTGGCACCTGGAGGTTCAAGGCTTCCCTCCAAATGCGAAGCTCCTCTTCAGGAAGGATCCCGTGCTTTGGTGAAAGGTGCTTGGTAATTACCCAATAATAACAAAAGAGACAATAATCCAGTTTTACCCACATCCTTGAGGCCAGTGTGCTGATATTAATATTTTAGAAGTCAAGTTATAAAACCATGTTCAAATTTTCAATGGATGATCTTATTTGATAAACTCTTATTTGATAAACTCCGTTTACTAACCACCTATTAAGTGCCTATTATATTGCAAAGAGTTGTCAGATAGTTCACAATTATTTTGCCAACCATAAAAACAAAACCAAGAAGTTTATGCCCTAGTCTGGGATTTAACCCTGGGTGGGTTGATTTCCATTGCAACACACAGCAGGAGGCACAGAGACTGGTCAATTCTGAGATTTCAGCACAACTAAGATAACAGCTGAGTGCAGTAACATCCTGCACAATAAAATCATGTTTCCTGCTGACGGAGTCCCAGGGCCAGCTTTCTTGGATGAGGAGCTCATGTGATACTCTCCTGAAACCATAGGACCAAGTGTGCTTTGCTCTGGGCAAGATCAACAATCATGTCTGCTGCTTGGCAGCACTGGGACCTCCCACATGCTAGAGCAGACCACGGCTACTCATGGAAAATGCAACACAAACCCCAGAAGCTGCTGACAATGAGTTTCCCTTCAACATTGTCATCCAGGGCTCACGGATGTCGACGTTCTGTGTATGTAATGCATTTCTAAGACTTTGCCTCACATATGGGTTCCAAACATTCCAGCAAACATAGTTTTTACTAAGGTGTTGGTCACCTAGAAAAATTAAACTTAAATCAGTTTGTTAGACATTTATGGAAATTCTGCCACAAACAGGAAGCACCAGCATATTCTTGAGAAAAAATGTGATGGAGTGTTTGTTCTTTTGGAACTTACAGAATCGGTAACAGACAAGACAAGCAAGCAAATGCCTTTTGACTCGATAGCATAAGAGGGTGCAGAAAGAATCACAAAGAGTGACAGAGATATGGAGGAAGGAGCTGTCATATCTGGTGCGACAAATACCTCATAAAGGGAGAATTTGAAGAGGTCTTGAAGGATGGGTAGGAGTTATTGTTTTTTCATGTGTAAAAATCTCCCCCAAAGGCTTTTCACTGTATAAATAATTTATTTTCAATGTCTAAAAGTCATAAATATAAACACTTTCAAATTACTATTAAGTCCAGCCTCTCACTCAGAGATAAGTACTTTTATACCTGGTATATTTAGATTAAATACCCGTAAATAAAATTATTCCCTAATAGTATATTTACTAACATGTTTTTACTATTTACCATTTTATGAACCTCATTTCATGTGCACAATGTGTCTATATCATCTTTATTAATAACTGCATATTATTCTATCATAAGGAGATGCCATAATTTATTTTACTAATCCCTATTTTGGAACATTTCAGGTTGTTTCCATGTTGTCTCTGTTATGCACATCTTTGTGCGCCTCTTTAATCACGCCGTTGGAATTAGTTTGTGAACTGGAATGGTCAGCATTGGTGGAAAAGAGAGAGGAGACAGCCTCTGTGGAGGGAATAGCAGAGGCAGAGGAACAGATGAAGGCTACAGAGAACGGAGCTTATTGGGTTCCCAGAATATACTCAGCTTAATTGGAAAGCAGAGCCTGTACAGAGAGGAGCTGGAGGTGGTTGGAAAATGTTCTCTGTCCTAATTTCAAGTATTGGAAAGGCTTTGGAGAATTGAACTGACTACAGGGAGAGTGTAAATGTCTATAACTTTCTGGGTGAGTGATTTGGCAGTATGTGTTTAGAGTTTTAATAATGTTTATACGCTCTGTCCTAGAAATATACTCTTAAGAATTTATCCTACGTTTATTGAAATATCATTTACAGAAAAACTGTGAACAGTTCAATAATAGAAAAATCTTCCCAATTGCCAAAGGAAGGAATGCTGTGCAGCCAAAAGAAAATTATGCTTTGGAATAATAACTACAAACCTGGTAAAGAGTTCACAATTAGATTGATCATACATCTCCACGTGCCCATGAGAGCCCTGGTCTGTGCCTGTGGTCCTGGTGTAATACTGAAAGTGTGCCCTTTTACTCGTCAGAGTTCCCGGTTACTCTATCTATCGTGTAAAACTGAACAAAGCAGGCCGTGATACTCCATATACTGTGTAAGCAGGCAGTGGGCTGATATGTATTTAACTATTGGCTATCCGGAAACCAGCACGGATTTGCAGCATTTGTCAATCTCTGTGGTGTAAATACTCCCATACAGCCAATTTTAAGCCACAACGTGAGGTTACTGAAGGCAGATTTAGGATGAGATGAACACAATTGGCCCTCCGAGCCAGTGCAAGCTGACTCAGCATACCTCTGAGTAAACTCAACACTGTATGGGTAAGTAATCCACAAGGACAAGGGTGGTTATCTTTGTTTGCATGGCTAGAGGTATTTTTATTTTCTTCTTTGTCTTGGTGGAGGAGATGGGGAAAGAAAATTCCCTCCAGGAAGGAGTCTGACACCCAGTGAGTGTCAACCAAGAGAAAATTATGTTTCTTTCAAAGGAGGGCGATCAGGGTGCACCTAAGGCAGTAAGGTGACCCTGCTGCCCCTCATGGAGGGGTGTGCCTCTGCACTCAGGTCATGCTAACTGCTCACTCACATGTCAACACCCTCAGGTCAAGACGACGGGCTTTGGTCTCTTTTTGTGCTACTGTCCTTCCAGCCTCCCAAAGTTGACGGGGTAAGAATGGGGAATGGCTGAGGCAGGCAAACTCATTAGGAAACTGTGTAACAGTATCCATAAGAGGAAATGAGGGCCTAAAAGAAAAAATCAGCAAAGGCATACAGAGAAGAGGGAAATTGTAAGAAGTACTGGATATTCTTGTTCCTGTGCTTGATGGATGGAAATCCTGGGGAAAGCCTAGCTTTCAGACAAACGTCATAGTCCGAAGTCTTCAAGTAATGTAGCCACATCATTAATGTGTCATCCTTGTGAAGGGGCCATGCTAATATTCTCTGTATTGTTCCAATGTTAGCATATGTGCTGCTGAAGTGAGCACCATTGATGCAGATTAAGAGGAACTGAGTGCCAGTTAGTCGAGCCCCTGTGGAAGGGATTGATCATGTGTCTGCCTTTGTGGGAAATCTTCACATCCACAATGCCAGGCATTGGATTGTGCCTCTGAGCCCCAGTCACAAAGTGCATCACCAGCAGGCCCTACCCCAGCCTCAGCTAGGAGCAGAGAGGCAACAGAATGGCCCCTGTGTCTTTAAGGGCGATCATTCTGAGTGTGGCCAAAGTCCAGTGGCTCTTGTCTGAAGGTATTTGCAAACTGTTTATATTTTCATACATTCATTCACTTATGCAATATTTATTAAGCACCTACTATGTACTAGGCACTTCCCTAGGCATTTGGGATACATCAGTGAACAACAAAAATAAAAATAGATAAAAATCCCTGTCCTCACAGATCTATTTATTGTGGGGAGAAGACGGATGGTAAATTATATAGTGTGTTAAAGGTGGTCAGTGCCTTGAAAAATAATAGAGCAGGATGAGAGGAATGAGAAGTGCTTAGTGGGAAGGTTGAAATTTGTCTTAGATTTTAAATCCCTTTCTCCCTCACGACTAAAAGATCAGCCATGCCTGTAACCAAACTAAATTCCCCTCAATTTTGGCAGATTTTCCATCAGTCAATCACATAATTTCATTAATTGATATGTTGGTCTGATCAGTCTCCGGCACAGAACCCTCATGTCCTAAGTTTGCATTCACCCTCCTATGAATGGAAAGCTTTGGAAAGCAATTTCTCTTTACTTGAATTAGTGGAAGGTCCCAATAACACAGGCCTAAATGTATCATCATAAATAGTCGTAAGAAGGGAGAAAATGCTATTAATCAAGTTTCTACAGCTGTCACTAAGTCACTGTAGGACACACTCCTTTCCTTTGTGAAAAAGACAAAAGTCTTGATGCTCAAGGAGCTGTGCCTGGTGGATGAAAGACACAAAAGAGTAAGGGGGTGAAACAGCAGAAGATTCTGGAATGGACAAGAGGATACAGGCAGAGGAGTATCAAGGAAAATGTTACTGGGAAGTGTCTCTAGAGCCACACTGGAAAGATGAATGGTCATCAGGTAGACAGGGAGGGAAGGACCTTATGGCAGATAAAACACTTGAAACCTTCGTTTGTTCTTGTGTAACCACGTACAGAGAGCAAGCTCCCTGAGAGCAAGGTTTCATTTATCTACTTACTCCTTCCTTACTCCCTAAGGTATGAGGACATAGTTAGTGCTAAATAAATAGTCATTGTGAGAAAGAAAAGAAGGGAAAAAATTAGGAAAGAGACCATTCACTCTAGGATGTGTCTAGTCTGATGACACAGAGCCATAGAAGTCAAGGGAAGAGATTAAATCAGAAATTCAGTGGAGGCCAAATGATGAAGAGCATCATCTGACATAATAAAGAGTGTTGGCTTTATCCTGAAGCAGTGATGGGGAACATTAGAGTGTTTCAAGAAAGGGAAGACAGGGATGGTATCAACAAGATGGCAGAAAAGGAGGTTTCCAGCCCTAGTCTCCCTCCCAAAAAACACAGATTTGGCCACCATCCAGTCATGAGAATGCCTTTGTGAGAATTCCAGAACCTAGAAGTAAAGTTGCAGCACCCTGATAAAGCAGAGAAATTGAGAAAAACTTCATTAAAAAGAGTAAGAGAAACATACTTTCTCCATTTGAAATTACCTAGAGGAGGAAAATGAGAAAGAAAAAGAAAGAAAGAAAGAAAGAAAGAAAGAAAGAAAGAAAGAAAGAAAGAAAGAAAGAAAGAAAGAAAGAAA
>CAUYSK010103634.1:0-12521 GCA_963575035.1 Avahi laniger | reverse complement strand
ACATGCCTGTAGTCCCAGCTACTTGGGAGGCTGAGACAGTAGGATTGCTTGAGTCCAGGAGTTTGAGGTTGCTGTGAGCTAGGCTGACGCCACGGCACTCGCTCCAGGCAAGAGAGTGAGACTCTGTCTCAAAAAAAAAACAAAAAACAAAAAAAAAAAAACAAAAAAAACAACTCACAAATGTACCATTTTGATGGCATCACATTAATCGGACCAGATAAGCAAGAAATGGCAAATATGTTGGAGGTCTTGATAACACACATGAGCTGCAGGGAGTGGGAGATAGACCTTATGAAAATTAGGGACCTACCATATTAGTGAAGGTTTTAGGAATCCAGTAGGCCAGGGAATACTGGGCTATCTCCTACAAAGTAAAGGACAAATTGCATTTCGCACATCTCATCACCAAGAAAGGAGCACTGTGTTTGGTAAGCCTCCTCAGAGTCTTGAGGCAGCATGTTATGCACTTGTGAATAGCCACTGACTGAGTGAAATAGAAAGCTGCCAGTTTTGGGTGGATCTTAGAGCAGAAAAGAACTCTGCAGCAAGTCCAGGCTGTGGTGCAAGCAGCCCTGTAGCTTGTGCTATATGGTCAGGTATCTGAGATGAGTATTGTAGGAAAAGTTGCTGGATGGAGTTTATGGAAATCCCTAGTAGAAGAATCACAATGTAGATGGTGGAGCAAGGCTATGCCATGCCATTCAGAAAGCAGCTCCCTGCATGTTACTGGGCCCTGGCAGAAATGGAGCATCTATATATAGGATATCAAGTGACCATGTGACCAGAGCTGCCCGTGATGAACTGGGACTATAAGACTTACCAAATCATAAGTTCTGGCCCAGCAGTAATCCATTTCATGATGAGAATGATACTCTTGGATTGGGTATAAGTAGGAGCACTGGGCACAAGTAAGCTGCACAAAGAGGTGGCATAGATGCCCATGTCATTCGCTGCTGTTACACCAGCTTCTTTCCCTAGCTGGCCTCAAATGGCCACATTTGGGAGGTCCTTTATGACCAACTGAAGGATAAGGGCAAAGACTTGATTCACTACGGGTCAACTCGGTATGTTGGTGCAAGCCAAAAATCGATTGCTGCCACACTATAGCCCCACTTGGGGATGGCCCTGAAAGACAGAAGTGAGGGAAAATCCTCTCAGTGGGCAGTGATCTGGATGATGCACCTTTTGACATACCTTGTGCAAAAAGAGAAGTGGCTTGAAGTCAGAAAATACACAGACTCAAGGGCAGTGGCAAATGGCCAGACTGGTTGGTCAGGGTCCTGGAAGGAGAAAGATTAGAAGATCAGGGACAGAGTTCTGGGGAAGAGACATGTGGAGGGACCTATGGAGGTGGGCACGAAGTGTGAAGATCTTTGTATCACACATAAATATCCACCAGAGAGCATTATCACAAAAGAGGCACTAAACCAAGTAGACAAAATGACTCTGCCAGTTGACGTCAGCCATCCTCTGTCATTGGCTACTTCACTGCTGGCACAATGCCATATTAAGTGTGTGAATGAAGTAGCCATGGTGACAGTGATGGAGATTATTCATGGACCCACTAGCATAGGTTCTGTCTCACTAAGACTGATCTAGCTACTGGTATTGCTGAATGTCCAACCTCTCATTAGCAGAGACCAGTGCTAAACTCCCAATATGGCACCATTCCTCAAGGAGATCAATCACCCACTTGGTAGCAAGTTGATTGCCATCCTGGAAAGGGTAGTGATTCATCTCAGCTGGGGCCAATACATATTTATGATATGGGTTTACCTTTTCTGTCCACTGGGCCTCAGCTAGCACCACTGCCTGAGTGAGAGCTTACAGAGCATTTGATCCACTAGCGTGGGATCTCACATAATGTCACCTCAGACAGAGAGACCCCCTTTACAGCAAATGAGACACGACAGTGAGTACGTGACCACAGGATGCTCTGGTTCCATTATAGGCTGTACTACCCAGAAGCTGTTGGCAGGATAGAGCAGAGAAATGGGCTGGCCTGTTAATGGTACAGTTAATGCACCAGTTTGAAAATAATATTCTGTAAGGGCAGGATGTCATCCTCCAGGACATTGTACATACTCTAGATTAACAATGATTATATGGTGCTGTAGCCCTAATAGGTGTGATTTATAGATTCAGGAAGTAACAGGCAGAAGTAGGAATGGCCCCCCTTACTATCAATCCCATTGATCCACTTGGGGGATTTATGCTTTGGTCCCCATAATGGATCTACAGGTCTTGGTATTTAGGAGAGGAAGCCTTATGTTAGGGGACACAGTAGGATTTTCATTAAACTATGATTCAGTGGCCTCCAGTCTCTTTGGGCTCCTTATGCCAAGTGACCAGCAGGCAAGGAAAGGAGTCACCATACTGGCAATGGAAATGGACCCCGATCATTAGGAAGGGATGGAACTATTGCCACGCCATGGGGACTGTGAGGATTATGGCTTCCAAATGATCCACTGTGGAATCTCTTGGAGCTCTTATGTCTGGTGTTAATGGCAAAGGGACGAGTACAGCAGTCACGGCCTAAGAAGGCCATGGTAACCCAGGGTTCAGACCTTTCAGGTCTTTGTCACTTCACCAGGAAAGGCAACTAGGTATCAGGGGTGCTAGCTGAGGGGAATCTATAAAAGGTGGAGGAGAAGGATGATCATCTATCATGGCTTCAAAATCTATGGTGGCAGCAGCAGCAGGGGCTGCAGTTAACCCATTAACCCTTCTCTTTGAGATTTCCTGGAAAGCAAGACTCCAGAATCCTGGAAAACTCATCTCAAGTGGGGTAAACTCAACCTAAGAAGCAAGTGAATGAAGTGATGCGAGGGTAGATACCATTGTGCTCTACCCAGATCCCTCTTCCGGGCCAACTTACCCAGCCCCCAGAAGCTGAAAGCTCATAGCCATGTCCCTCATTGGGAACTGTCCCCGGCTACAGTGAACGTCCTTGCCCAAAGTTATTCTCTTTTCTGAGGGAAGCCTGCTGCCCACGACTGATTGATGCAGGAATGCTAAGGCTGTGGATCTCCTGCCTCAAATTCGGACCACTCCGAAGAGCCGTCTCTGTTCCAGAACTCCCCATAGGATTGTCTGAGGTCTCAGTTGCAACTACTCTGCAGGTCAGCTTCTCCTGTGGCTCAGTGCTGCCTTCCTCACCCCTTTACAGATGCATCTCCGAAGACACTTAATAATAAACTCTCTTCATACAACTTTATCTCAGCATCTATTGTCTGGGAAACCAACATAAGATGGGATCAAAGCCTAGTTTGTGAAGATAGAGGTTAAGGAATGTCTGGGGTCCAAGAATTCCTTTCTCTGCACTCCTTACAGTTTACCTCTTGTTATTACTATTGCTAACCCTGAGAGCAAGGATGGAGGGGGTGTTGCAGCTGGATTAAGAAGAAAGTCCCAGCATCAGGCCTGGAGGCCACAGGCCTATCTGTTCTGGAAAACTTGGTGAGCAAACTTAGCAGGCTGGGCCACCCACATAATTTGTAGGGCTCAGTGCAAAATGAAAATGCAGGGCCTCTTGTTCAAAAGGCAGGAAAAAAGTAATGTTAAAGGTACTAAAGTATAAAGCTTTTTCCTTTAAAGATGTTTTATTACTTATAAAGCATAAAAGGGGTAATAGTGATACTTAAATAACAACATCGAATTACAGAGCAATAATATTTTTGGTGTCATAATTTTATGTAATACAGTAAGTAATACTTTACTAATGTGATATCTTGATTGATCATATTTTTTCTAGCTTACTTTTTTGCAAATTCATTCATTAGGTCACCGAAATTTCTACTTTTAGTAACTTCATTTTCAATCGATATAATGTGAAAAGGACATAAGTCACTCTTGGTAAATGTGAGATTGCAGATAAGTGATAATTTTTAATCTCGAAAAAGACATTCCTGCGGATGCAACTGTTATTAGAGCTGTTAAGAGTATTTTTATAGGCTGTGATAACATTGGGATAAATTTCTGATAAATTATTTCAAAATATATATTTCACTACTTCTAGAGCTGATAATTTCTCATGAAATAGTTTTTCTAAAAAAATTTAACTCTTTATACCAATCAGTTTTGTGAAAGTCTGAGTTTAATTTTAAATCTAAATTTATACAATGGCATTTTAATATTTTCTCTGACATTTCCTGTAACTTGCAGAGGTCATGGAAGAAATTGAAAGTGGCTTCCTGATTTATATATAATTCAAAATGCCTGTTTACACATCCTATCACCTATCTTCAATTACAAGGACAAATTAATTTAAAAATTGTCTTCTTTGTTAATAATTGGTTCATCTGAAGCTTGCTAGGAAAATAATGTTCTTTTTTTGTTGAAGTTGACAATCTTTTTTTTTTTTTTCTTTTGAGACAGGGTCTCACTCTGTTGCCTGGGCTAGAATGCCATGGCATCATGATAGCTCACTGCAACTTCAAACTCCTGGACTCAAGCGATCCTCCTGCCTCAGCCTCCCGAATAGCTGGGACTACAGACATGCGCCACCATGCCGGCTAATTTCTATTTTTGGTAGAGACGGGGTCTCGATCTTGCTCAGGCTGGTCTCGCACTCCTGAGTTCAAGCAATCCTCCTGCCACGGCCTCTCAGAGTGCTAGCACTACAGGCGTGAGCCACTGTGCCCGGCCGACAATCTTTAAATTTAATTTTTATTTCTAAGCCTGTGGTGGATATTTTTCATGTAATATTACAGTGGTTTTCAAAACCTGAGATTCTAAACCCTTTGAAAAATTCTAATAACTCTCTGATATGCTTCATTGCAACATCCATGTGTATGCTTTTAGTTTTTAATAACTTACTGACACAGTTTACTGTCTGAGCTCTGGCAGTTCCTGTCCTGGTGCTCAGGCTGGAGAGTTAATATTTGTGCAGATGCCGTAGGGCCGGGCTCCAGGGAGTGACCAGCAAGCTGGCTTCCCACTGCGGGTCCCAGTGCTAACCCCGCGTGGAGCCCCTCCTCTCTCCTGCTCCGCAGCTGCTGCGTGTACTGCGCCAGCACCACCGCCAATCGGAGCCTTGGTCCGCCCCGACGTCCTGGACTGCGTGCATGTGCGCCCCGGGGGCCCAGGGCAATCGCTTGGGCTGAGCTGTCTGCTGTGCTCGCGATGCCACCCAGCTTATCTGCTGCTCATGCACGTGCTCCATTGTCCCATCACATGTCACTTATAAAACACAGGTTCAAAGATAACATAATTAAGAATTTCAAGACGGTGACAGCAGAACGTTAAACCAAGCACGGGGCCCTTCTGAGAGCGGAGCCTGTGCTATTTATTGCACAGATGGCACACCTGCCAAGCCGACCCTGCCAGCAGCCTTTGGGCTCTGCTTCCTGACCAATGCACCGGTCAGCTGCTGCATAACTGCCTGTCTTTGTTTGAGTCCCCCCAAAGCAGGCCCTGAGACGAGGATGTAGGTGCAAGTTGTTATTGGAAAGGTGAACCCAGGAAGCACAGTGAGGGGGTGGGGAATTGAGGCAGGGAAGCAGGAAGCCAATAAAAAACCGTTAATGTGTGGATCACCCCTGTGGGCAACTGGGATGCAATCCTGCTGGGGACCCTCTGAGGGACTGCGTAGAATACACCCCAGGATCGTTGTCCCACTGAGAGGTCAGGAAGGTGGGCTATTTATCCTCCCACTCTCACTCCTCATTGGTTGAGGGTTGTCCCTGCACTCCTAGGGCATTAACACCCAGCCATCCCCCACTCCCCGACCCAAGCATGGCCATTGGTCTTCTGGAAGAGAGACACAGGAAGCCACAGGTAGGTGGTGTGGGAACTGCCTGCAGATGACCTTGTGGGTGGGGCTTCGGGAGATGGTTGTGTCTAACCTGGCCCCAGGACCCAGGAGGGACTGCAAACCCAGTGCCTTCCCTCTTGCCTCTCCCATCCCTGCACCCTCCACACACATGCACGTAAACTGTGTGGGCCTTTTCATTTATCCTTAACGCTGTAATTACCGCTTAATTCCCTCCTTACATTAGTATTGCAAATGCCTCCAACAACTTTATTTTCTTGCTTTATTTATACCAGTGAAAAGGCACTTAGAAGCAAATTACTCTTGCCTCCATATATCTCTCTACCTGTTTATCTCTGTGTTTATGGGGTGCCTATCACCATGGTATCTGGGCATTTAGACAGTCCCATTAGATCAAATTCATTACCCAAGAGAGGAAGAAAAACATACTCCTCCTCCAGCCCTCTGCGGCAGCCACTCGGTTGCACACCGAGGGCTCGGGCTCAGGGAGACCTGCCAACCCAGAGGCTCTTGTCTTCCAACCCAAGGAGAGGAACATTTTTGGCAAAGAAGCGAATCCCCTCCTGGAGCGAGGCATGGGGAGCTTGCGAACTAATTTGGAAGATCTATCAGAGGGTGGGTCTCAATATGTTGGGCATTTAAAATTTGAAATGATTTCAATTTCATTGCTCTCCAAATATGAAATTGAGCCCATTTTTCACAAATGTGGCTTCGTGCTCTGAGCAGCTTTCACCCACCAGAAGATTCCGGATGTTAACTCCTTTTTACTCACCCTGGCGTTACAGAGGGTGCCAAGCTCAAATACCGCTGAGCATCTCTTTGCGCCCAGGCCTGCACCATGACTATAAGGTCCCAGCTCCCCAGGTCCCAGCCTGGGACAACACACCGGAGACCTCTGGCCTCTCACCAAAGACTTCACAGCCTAGAGCTGCTCCCTGCCCTGCCCCTTCCCTAAGTGTGTTTGATTCCTTCCAGCCCCTGCCTTCTGCCCTTGGGCCTCCCACTGTGTTTATGGCCCTGGCCTTGTCCCTCAGACGACAGTGACTGCAATGACCCTGCTTAACTACAGCTGGGATTCTGTCTCATGGCCCCTCAGGGCTGTTCTTACCAAACACCCTGCCAACCCAGGACTCTCAGGATCCCCCATTGTGGATGTTTCTCCCAGGGGAGCTCACACGGACCCAAATAGGAGAGTCAAATACATTATGGGTGAGGAAATACAGGCAAAGAAACCCTTGCCTTTTAAAATTGCAAAAACATTATATGTTACTTATCTTTCTTTAAATGGAAAAAAACTCCAACTCCACAACATAGATAACCAACATAATGATCATTTTTATTTATTTATTTATCTGTCTGTTTATTTATTTAGAGACAAGCTCTCTCGCTCTGTCGCCCAGGCTGGGGTGCAGTGCTGTGATCATAGCTCACTGCAACCTCCAACTCCTGGGCTCAAGTGATCCTCCTGCCTCAGCCTCCTGAGTGGCTGGGACTACAGGTGTGCACCACCAGGCCTGCCTAATTTTTAAACTTTTTTGTAGAGATAGGGTCTTACTATGTTGCCCAGTCTGGTCTCAAGCTCCTGGCCTCAGATGATCTTCCTGCCTTGGTCTCCTAAAGAACTGGGATTACAGCCGTGAGCCACCACGCCTGGCCTATGGTGATAACTGAAATCATCCAAAGTTCTCCCTACTCAGAGATAACCATTATTAACACATGTTGGTGTGTATCTCATCAAACTTTCACCTTTGTAAAGATATACATAGAAACATATTCATTTAAACAAAATTAGGATATGCCATATGAACTAATTCTGAAACTGCTTTATTCACTTAACAATAGCTTGTGATTATTTTTCTAAATAAAAATAGATCTACATGAGTTTATTAATGGCCACCCAGTGCTGTGTTGTATGAATATGCTATAATTTATCAAATGTACCTCCTATGGTTCCATTTAGGTCGTCTGCAAATGCTCACTATTATAAAACCACACTCAGATGAACTCACCTGTGTCGGGTATTCCATTACAATGACTTTCTGTGATTGCTGGGTCAATTTGAAAGCCTTTGACTCATAGCTAAATCGCCCTCCTGAAAGCTTGTGCCAAATTGCCTCTGCCATCAGAGGTGAAGGAGAAGAGCCCAGGCCTCGGGCACACTTTCAAGCCTCCTCTTTCTCCTCCAGTCAGTACATCCCCTTCCTGAAGACCTGCATGGCTGGCCCCTGCAAGCCAGATCAACCCCAGGTAAAATGGAGACACCTCTCTGGGGTGTCTGTCTCTTCCTGACACCCAGCTTTGCCATTTGCCTGCCCGGGCTGCTGGCCTGCAAAGGATCCCCGCTGCCATCATGGAGCGTGGCTAAGGCTTTGGGTATATGAGGCCAGGTTTAGGGTGGGCTCACAAAGCTCCCCTCTCATGACCAGACACGTGGGACGTCACCTGGGACCACTCCTTCCTTTGTTCCTATGTTACCCTCCCACAGTCCTCTAGCCCCATCCCTGCATGTTCCCAGTGCAAATGCCACTTCTTCCATGGAACCTTCCCTGATTCCATACAGAAGGGGTCCCTCCTGCTTGTAGCTTTGGAATCCCTTCTATGGCAACATTGGTGAGGTTGTCTCATTCCTGCTTCTGGGCCGAGAGATCTCATTAGATTACCAAAGGCAAGCATTGCTGTGTAGTTTCCAAGCCCCAACTCCCAAGTGGCCACGTCTGAGACTCACTGGGCAGGGAGGAGGTGGGTGTTTGACCAGAGAAGGAAGGAGGAGAGAAAAGGAGCAGTTTGAACGTCCATCTGGGACCTTCTATGTTCGCCCACACCACACACACACTAAACCCTAGTGGAGACAGGGTTTCTGGGGCTCTAGGAAGCCTGGAGTTTGCAGTCAGCGTGGCTGCCCTTCTGAGTGACTCTGGGGCAATGAGACGGGCTTCTGAGATGGGAGGCTGAGCATCCACCAGCACATGGAGGGAAGTTCAAGGCTGGTAGCTGGTGCCTACCACTAGCACTACTGCCATAGTGACTATTACTACTATTCCCACCGAGCCTTCGTGCCAAGCGAAGAATGTGGACGGGGTGCAGCTCCGAGGCCCCAACTGCTGTGGCCCAAGCCACCAAGGAGCACCTTGGTTCCATTTTGGTCAGTGGCTCAGGAATCCCCTTTTCACAGCTATTTATTGCTTCTAGGATCTCTTCAAAGACCAAAATTGCATTTGATTTACCAAAAGCAAAGATTGTGTCTTATTTGACCTTATATTCCAACAGGCGGAGCATGATGACCGGCTTATCGTAAATGTTCCATAAATTATCAGCACTACTGTAACTTGAAAGCTCACCCCTGTACTACCTCCTTGGGTCCACACAACAGCAGCATCAGGAAGGTATGACTGTTACTATCCTCATTTTACAGCTGGGGAAACTGAGGCTTCGAGAAGGGAAGTACCTACCTTGCCCAAGGTCCACAGTGAGTAAGTGACTGAGCTGAGACTTCAACCTGGGGGTGTCCGATCCCCAACACTTGTGCTCTTAACTTCAGTATGAGTTTCCTGTTGCTGCTGTAACAAATTGTCACAAATGCAGCGGCTTAAAACAACACACATTTACTATCTTAGAGTTCTGGGGGTAAAAAGGCTGAGACAAGTCTTACTGGGCATAATCGAGGTGGCAGTAGAGCTTCGAGAGGCTCCAGGGGAGGACTCATCTTTATTCCTTCTGGCTTCTAGAGGATACTGGTGTTTCTTGGTTCGTGGCTACGTTACTCTCACCTCTGCTTCTGTGGCTGCGTGACCTTCTCTGACTGCTACTCTGATTTCCCACCTGCATCTCAGAAGGACCTTCGGGATTACATCAGTGCCCTTGGCTAAGCCAGGACAATCTGCTCATCTCAGGATCCTTAACTTAATCTCATCTGCAAAGTTTCCTTTGCCGTGTAAGGTGACACTGGCAGATTCTGAGAATTAGAGTGTGGATATCTTTGGAGGCCCACTATTTGCGCTACTACAGCCACTCTCGGCCCTGCCTACCTTATTGACGGCTACTGGGTAGGTTAATGAAGGAATGAGTGATATGGGACAGTGTGACCTTAGTGTGGGTTCTACAAAAAGCAGACAAGGACACTCAAGTGCAGGTGGTTTACTTGAGAGGTGACCCCAGAGGTGAACCCTGGCAGGGCAGTGGGGAAGGGAAGCCGGGAGGGGAGAAAAGCTCACAAAGGGTGTGTAAATGAGCTGGTCGCCCCTGTGTGCCACTGAGGCTCTATCCAGTTGGGGACCCTCTGAGGAATTGTTTTGAACATCCCACTGAGGGATGCTGTAACAAAGCGCCACCAACTGGGGACCTTACAACAGCAGAAACGTATTGCCTTATCATGCAGGAGGTTAGAAGTGCGACATTTTGTTGTCAGCAGGGTTGGTTCCTTCTGGAGACTCTGAGGGAAAATTTGTTCCAGGTCTGTCCCCTAGCTTCTGGTGACTATCAGCAATCCTTGGCATTCCTTGTAGGCATGTCACTCCAATCTCTGTCTCTGTCTTCCCATGACCTTCTCCTCTGTGCGTCTTCTTCCCTTCACTTCTCTTATAAGGACACTTGTTGGATTTAGGGCCCACTTGGATAATACAGAATGATCTCATCTTGAAAGCCTCGATTATGTCTGCAAAGACCCTTTTTCCAAATAAGGTCTCATTCACAGGTTCCAGGTGGCCATATCTTTTGGGGACCATCATTTAACCCACCGTAGATACGAAGCTAATGTATTTATCCACAGAGCCATCCCACCCCACCCCTCACTGTCTGGGGTCGTCCCGGGGGGTGTCAAAACCTAGCTCAGGAATTGTCCACTGCTGCTGCGGGTGCACTCAGAGCTGGGCCCAGGGGACACGGCGTGACGCACTGTACAGGCATACGTGGAGCCTGCCTCAGAGAGGTGGGTGATAGGGAGTCTTCCTGCCTCCCACTATTTCCATCCCTTCCACCCCTCCCTCCCTCCCCCCATCCCTGAGGTCCCCTGGCCTTGCCTCAGCCCCTGGAATAGATGAATCAGCAGAAAGAACTTGTCTGCCCAGAAAGCCAGAGAAATATTGAGGCCCAGGGCGCTTCACGGGCACTCCCCCGCGAGCAGGCCGGGGAGTTTGGCTTCCAAGCAGCCCAGCCGATGAAGCCATGCGTTTTTCTCAGTGGGCCAGACGGAAAGGGGTGGGGGTAGGGCTGGGGTGTGGGGGGAAGTAATTAGTTTGATGAATCTTCTTTTTAAGTCGTTCTCTACATGGGGCTTTCGCAGCGTTATAGGCTCAGTGATGCATTCCCTGAGTTTTATGAATCCTTAAACACAGGCCATTTTTCATAAGAGAGAGGTGAAAGTAATCATCTGTCGGCACAAGCCCCAGGTGTCCCCAGTCTGGGACAAGGACACCCGATGAGGCTCCCAGGCCACAGAGAGCTCTGGAGAGTCACGATGGGGCTTTAGGCTTTTGGCTGCCTACCTTGCAGCCAGAAGTGACGAGCTGGTGCACCATGTCACATTCAATATCCATCTACGCCCTCCATAAGCCTCTTCGACATGGCTGCCCAGTGGTAAGATTTGGGGCTGGGGATATAAGTCCAGCACGGGCCGGTCCTGCACAAGCCCAAAGCCTGAGCAGAGGTGAGGCTCCTGCCTGCATTTCTCCCAGGAAGACTTGGTCAGTGGATCCTCCTCGCTAGGCTGGGTGATGACACCCGGCCGCGCTGCCTTTGGGAGGTTGCAAAACTGGCCCCCATTCTTCCCTGATAGGGAAGGAGTAGTGAGGACTGTTCCAGGGTGCACTCAACCCTCCACTAGCCTAACCTGGGGGCAGGGAGGTCCAGCAGGCTCTGGAAGCCAGAGAAAGCACTCAGGCCAAGAGTCACAGAGCCTGGCACCTAATAACTGCTCAGTAAAGGATAATCCGGGCTCGTCCCTCAGTCTGCAAGAGGGAATCTGCTGAGCCCCAGTGACCTATCATAGACTCCAGAGTAAGCTAAATACATGGTGGTTGTTTTAAGCTAGTAAATTTGGGGGTACTTTGCTACATAACAAAAGTTAACTGACACACTGTCTCAGCTTTGGGTTTTCCCAGGAGGAGTCCTCACCTGAACTCCCAGTGGGCTATTTGTGGTTTCTTGTTAGGCCGTTTCCCAACCTAGAACAGTTCCTTCCACCGACCTGAACGTTCTGCCAGCAAAACTAAAGTCACCTTCCACTCCCTTTGGGGGTTTTTTTTTCCTAATTTTTGAGAGAGTTTTGCTCTGTTGCCCCAGCCAGAGTGCCATGGTGTCAGCCTAGCTCACAGCAACCTCAAACTCCTGGGCTCAAGTGATCCTCCTGCCTCAGCCTCCCGAATAGCTGGGACTACTGGCACGCGCCATCATGCCCGGCTAATTTTTTCTGTTTTCAGTTGTTTGGCTAATTTCTTTCTATTTATAGTAGAGACGGGGTCTCGCTCTTGCTCAGGCTGGTCTCGAACTCCTGAGCTTAAACAATCCACCCACCTCAGCCTCCCAGAGTGCTAAGATTACAGGCGTGAGCCACCGTGCCTAGCCTCTTAAAAATTATTAATACCAGCTTTTTTCATAGATGTGTCTGTCCTCTTCATCTCTACTTTTTTTCCAACTTTTTTAATGGTACTTATTTCAAAAGGTTTTAAAAGTTTATGTCTTTATCTTTACTGAGCCTATTCAAAGACTTCAGGAAAAGGTAAAGATGTTTTATATTTGGGTTTTAGACCTTTTT
>CAUYSK010103633.1:0-28442 GCA_963575035.1 Avahi laniger | reverse complement strand
TATTTTTAGTAGAGACGGGGTCTCGCTCTTGCTCAGGCTGGTTTCGAACTCCTGAGCTCAAACAATCCACCTGCCTTGGCCTCCCAGAGTGCTAGGATTACAGGCGTGAGCCACTACACCCGGCCTACACCATATTATTAATGATTCAATGCAGCATTGAATTTATTAATATTTCCTTCACCTTTTAGTATTACACTGGACTATTTCCATTTTCCTTGACTGGTGGTCTATGCTAAGGCAAGATTATGAAAGCAATTTGTTAGCACGGCACCACTACACCTAGTATGTAAAATTTTCTTCTGTATTCTCTGAAAAATCACCTCCATCTACTTGATTACTATGGTCTTTATTCCAAATAGTAGCTGCAGTGTCAGCAGAAGCTTTTGAATAGTTGTTTTTCTAAATGGAATGTCTTTTACTCTTGCCAGGATAGACCAAGTGTTAAATAAGCACTCAATATTTTCTGCATTTTAATTTAATCAAAAAAGTAGTAATAGAATTAGGGAAGGCTGGCTGGGGCAGGGGCAGCTATCTAGCACTCTTCTACTTACTTTCATTTATCTCTTACTCTTTCTTCCTTTTGAGAATTTATTTTAATAACTTCCCTGGACTAGGATGCCAGGCTATAGTGGCAAGATATCACTATACCTATGAAGAAATCTGAGTACCAAGAAGTGATTTGGGGTTACTTTCTTTGGATCAAAGTTATTTAAGCAGTCAGATGGGAACTTGAGAGGAAAGGAATTTACCTGTCAATAATGAAAAAATAATCTCCCTCTTCTAGTTTCTGATTTCCCATTACGTGTGCTAGCACAGGTATTTTCTGACAAATTTTTGCAAACTAATAACCTTCTTTAGGTTTAAGCAAGTCAGAATTGCTGAATGAAAGGAGATGTGTTGGCACTTGTCACCGATTTCTTTGTAATTCTGGGTGAAATGTTAGTTTTTTAAAAAATAAACAGATAAAAAAGTCTCAAGATTTGAGTTAAGGATGAAGATTGCTAGAGGCAGACCCAGTATCTAGATACCAAAACAGTACAACCACCACCGCTACCAGATTACCAAAAAAAAATTTCCCTTTCCTACTTATTTTATAATGAAAAATCAAAAAGTTAAGGAGTCACATATCAGTAGTCCCTCCCTTACTCAAGGGAGATGTGTTACAAGACCCCCAGAGGATGTCTGAAACCATAGAGAGTACTGAACCCTATATATGCACTACTTTTTCCCTATACAGTACATTATAAGCAAATACTGTGATGTTACCCTTCATGGGAAATTATTAATGGTCCTCAAACCTATATGTTGTATGCCTACCATGTGCCCTATAGGAAGGATTGTATTAATAGATAGAAAGCACATATATGTGATTGAAGTTAGAAGAAAGCATCATTGAAAATTTAATTTTAAATGACTGAGGTAAAATGTAGCCATGTTAAAGAAAAAAAAAATACCAAAGTATTAATACAATGTCTCCAAATTTCAAAATCCTGTTTTTGGATAGTTGATTTCTCAGAAGTATATGCAAGTGTCAATATCAATATATACATGTCAGGTTAGGTTGAATTTAGAGAAGTAGATGTAATTTAGGTGTTATAGTGTGTAGATTTCCTCAACAACTAGCTAAACTCTTTTGGATCAGATGTTTAAGTTCACAAAGAAAGATCAACCCCAACTCCAAACTTCTTCAAATTTTGAGTAAATCCAAAACAGAGTTGACTATGTATAAAAATGCAGGGAGTTTTGAGAGTCATACAGCTTCTTCCGAAGATGAAAGTGGTACCACTACTAACAAGATTAAGTGAGTTACAATAATATATTAGAACAGTCCCTGGGACATTGTAACAGCTATGTAGGTGTTGGCCAATATTATTATTATTGTCATTAGTGAGGCTATTGATATTTTCATTGCCAGATAGCAGAAACTGTCAATAGACAGCCTATTCCAGCTGAATTTTCATAAACAGAAGGGCAGTTCTTGAATTGTGTGGAGATAAGAGTACAACAGGCTAAGACCTGGGTTTAAAAAAATGGAACCAAATTCAGATTTCCCCCCCTTTTTTCTAGCCAAATCTCTTAAAACTTGTGTTCCGTGCCAAAAGAGATGCTCAAAGTTAGCTTCAATGACCATACCTTTTTTAAATACAATGTGATCAATCAACTGGAAACCACAGATCTAAATTAGGCACAGAAAATGTCAAAATATTATCAATCTTCTCTGAAAGAGATATTTTTCACTGCCATTCCATCTACTTTTCTCTATTTTACGACTTTTTCATAATAAAACTGCATTGCTTCTATAATGGAAAAAAACAAATTTTCATTTTTGAAAACTAACTGCTCTAATCAAAGTTACAGCAAGATGTCTGATAAAATGCTATTTTAAAATTCTACACTGTCTTTTATTTGCCAAGGTGCAAGAAAAGCAGCAATTTTCTTCCGAAAATCTTTTTGTCTCCGTGACACTGGATTTGAACGGAGCCCAGGTAGACAGTGAGCAAATACTGTCAGCACTGAACAGCATCCAATTAACTGTGGAAGGGGTTAGACGCTCCAGTCCTGTCCCTGGTGTCTCGGTTGCCACTGTGTCATAGTTTGTAAAAAGATTCATCTATCTATCAGATGGGTTTTTGTTTAAATTATATACTGATATATATGGAAAAAATATCTCAAGGCAGGTAAATGGAGTTATTTATGTATTTTAAATTATAAGCACTCTATTGACATGGTTAAAAAATAAGCACTTCTATCTACATGGTTAAAATTCAGAAAAAGTACAAATGATTCAGTTAATATCTTCCTCCTTGTGACTGCCTCACAATTATCTATTCCCCTCCCTGGAGGCAAACAGTGCTTTTAGTTGCTTATGGATCCTTCGAGAGCTATTTTACGCACATGGACGTAAATACATAGATACAGTCTAAAAGTTATTGTATAAGAAGAATGATGCTTTAAAGAATTTGTGGAGCCTGAAATCTGCCTTAATAATAATATATTCTGGTTAAGTTAGCCAATTTTTAGCATTCCAGAAAAGAGTGAATTCGAGTGGTCACTCTGCAAGTAACTACGGAGTTCCTGCTATGTGTGAGGTACCGTGCCAGATGCTGCTTGTCCTGTCCAGGCGCCTTTAAAATTTTTCATACTTATGTGTCTTGTCATTTAGATCTGTGCTCAAATATCCCTGTTTCGGAGAGGCCTTCCCCAACCCCCACTTGGAAGTGGCTCGCCTTGGCCCTGTCAGCTCTATTACATCATTGCCCCTTCTTTCTTCCAGAGCTGACGTGATCCTGTATTTCTCACCAGTGTCTCACTTTTGAGGTGAAAGGGAGTGCTGCTATCATCAGACAGGGATAATGCGGGTGGAGGGACCGTACACTGGGTGAGTGGTCACCCTCTTCGTGGCATTGACCACTTGCTTGCATTTAGCATTCCAAGACGGTGGAAATTATCTTGTCCATTTATTTGCTTACTTGTGACGTCTAGGAAGCAGGAACCTGTCTGCTTGTTCTGGGAACCCATTGCCTAAAAGAGTCCTCGATACAAAGTGAGTAGGTTCTTGTAAAGATTTGTTGACTGAATGGATGGCCCAGTCATGCCCATTTTCTGTGTAGAACGGAGCATCCTTTGGTTAGCAGTGGGAATTGAAAAGCTATAAGGGCAATTTGCTCAGAATGTTCTTTCCCTAAAGAAGGGTGGAGGGGTGGAGGAAGGAGCCAACATTTAATATTCAGGTTTCAATCTCACAGTGTTTCCCGTGAAGACATCAGGGACATGCTACGGCAGACGGGTACTTGTGATGTCAACTGTTTTGTTACTTGCAAGGAGACTGTGGTGCTGCGGTCTCCAGGGTGGGCCTTGTCTGAAGAGCAGACCAGTGGGAGGTGAATGGTTACAGCCCAGTTGGATCCGGTGGTCTGTCTATAGGAAAACCCGTCTCCAAGCAGCGGAACAGCTGGATCCACAGGACTCGGTGCACAGGTGGAAAAGGAAGGGCACCTTCAGAGCAGCCGTCTGGGCTCATTCGTCTCCTAAGGAGGCGGGGAGGTCAGCGGGACACAAAGGAACAAGCACCTTTCTGTGTCTGGGAAGTGGCTGATGTGATCACATTGCACACACACACGCACACACTGATAATCAGAGTCTCAGGGTCCCAAGAGTCCATTCTGGTAAAAAAGTCTGACATAATTCTCTACTGTCTTACTTAAATCCAGACCAGTCTTTGAAATCAGGGGCATGGGTTTTAGTGGCTTGGTACCTCTTGTTAAGTTTTCCTTCCCCTCACAAACAGAGAGGCCTGTGTCTTGTGTTATGCTGATCCATGGGAGAATTCCTGTAGGAGGAAGAGGCTGAAACACTGGCCTCAGGTTATTAAACAGAGCATTCATAATTAATGTGTCAATACCGTTTCTGAAAGGTTTGTATGTTTCTCTATCACAAACATAGTGTTCTAGTATTATTAGTGGAAATTATTCTGGTATCCTATTGGAATTATTGAATTTTTGTGTAATTATCTTAAGCTCCTTGATTGTAACTTGCCTTCGTTGACATTTTTAGAAGTTAGAACCTTTTCTAGTATTTGACTTTAGGCATGTGTTTGAAAAATGACAGTTGGATATGGCTGAAAGCTTAGTCGTTAAAGCTGTGAAGCAACTTATGACACATGTTTAACCAAATAAAATTATTTTTTCAGCTCATGCCACACTGACAGCTTGCAAAAACTGTGTTCACTTGCCTTCTCTCCTCAGAAAAAGGGGCTACAGCTATTTTTAAATCTAGGGTTTGAAGAAGGGAATGTAGATTATAAATCTAGGTTAGTTCAATTTATTCAGGAATTTGTCAGACTGTATATGAATACTTTCTAGACTATAAGAGAAACAAAAATGAGGCCTTCAGTGATCTATCTATCTATCATATTGAGTGTCATCCCAGATTGGTTCCAGAATGAGAAGAAAAAGTGATTTTCTCTTTTCTTATTCTTACATAATGAAGTGGTCGACTAAATTGATAGAGTGGTAACTTTAATGATCATTCTCTTGTAATATTGCTTAATAACAAAACAACCACAAGTCTAAATATTAGCACAAATAAAATCTCTATTCTGTATAGCAACATGTTTGTTAGGCTATGCATGAGCCATGTATTTAAAAAAGGCTTGATATTGAGAAACATTTCTGATCAGTCTTTGATGTTTGTAGTAACAAGGTAGAATGTGTTTACTACCACCCTTCTGTTTAGGCTCCAATGTGACATGTGTATGAATCTTATAATTTTTTTTTTTTTTTTTTTTTGCGACAGAGTCTGGCTCTGTTGCCCAGGCTAGAGTGCTGTGGCGTCAGCCTAGCTCACAGCAACCTCAAACTCCTAGGCTCAAGCGATCCTTCTGCCTAAGCCTCCCAAGTAGCTGGGACTACAGGCATATGCCACCATGCCCAGCTAATTTTTTTCTGTATATATTTTTAGTTGTCCAGATAATTTCTTTCTATTTTTAGTAGAGACAGGGGTCTCACTCTTGCTCAGGCTGGTCTCGAACTCCTGACCTCGAGCAATCCTCCCACCTCGGCCTCCCAGAGTGCTAGGATTACAGGTGTGAGCCACCATGCCCGCATTGAATGTTATAATTTTTATAACTCCAGGATAAACATCCAACAATACCTTTTTTTCCTAATAAAATAGAATAATGAAAAAAAATCACTAAATATAAAAATTATATTTATGGATTCTGCTCTTTGTTGAACAAAGTGCTTTACAGATAATATCTAGTGACAAGCCATCACTCTTCTTATTTTATGTAATGAAATTTATGCAATGAGGAAACTTAAATACAGACGTCTTTAAGGACCTATACAAAGTCATGCAAAGACTGAGAAAACCCTATTTTAATAACCCTATCTGCAGGTCATATCTGCACACTGCTTACTTTCATTGATCATCATAGGTCCTATTAATTGCATTATTTTACTACATACAACCTTCTTGCTTTAGAATCAAAGAATGTCATGCTTATAAGAGACCAGGAATGCCCGGACGACCTATTCAAAAACTTTTATCTTCAGTCTTCTTGGAGACACTCTATGGTCAGGTGGTTTCATAGCCTGCTGCCACTAGAGGGTGCTTGTCATTGAAACAAAGGTTCTTCCTCCCATCTTTCTATTTTCTTTAGGTGCCTATTGCTACCTAGTATGATGGGAAAGAAACTTGATTTATAAGCTAACTAGTGCGTGGGTACTCTAGAAAGTCATTTAGCACAGAGAGTTACTGATTAAAAGGTGAACAAATCATTATCAGTAAAGCTTACTTACACCGTTTTTTCCCTAATTCCATCAAT
Organism: Avahi laniger; assembly: GCA_963575035.1. Taxonomy (NCBI): domain Eukaryota; kingdom Metazoa; phylum Chordata; class Mammalia; order Primates; family Indriidae; genus Avahi; species Avahi laniger. The sequence goes on along the minus strand of CAUYSK010103633.1, from coordinate 22,117 downwards.
TTTTCTGCTCATTCTTCTTGTCACCAAGCTGTGTGAACCCCAAGACAAAAAGAACAAATAATTCTTTTTGGGGGCTTATGAGAATGGAGGGACACAGCACAAGTTTGAGGATAGGTGAACAGAAATCTCTGGATTCATTGTTCTCACCCGGAAAAGCAATAGCAAAGGTGACCACATGCAGAGTTAAGAAAGGTTAATCAATGACCTTTCAAAGGAAAAACACATATATCTCAATTACGGGACAATAATCAATAGGAAGAGAAATGGAACATGCTTTTTTAATTGTGGGACAGCAAACATCAAGTAATGAGAATGATAACAGAGGCCGTTGACTCTTTGCCAAAGATAACTCTTTTTCTCATTAATTTAAGACACACCAAATCTGACCTGCATAGTACTCTTATTCTCTCCCTGCCTCCCACCCCACATGCCAACTTTAGACCCCTTTCAGGGTAAAATCTTACCAATCTTGATAGTGAATTACCTCCAGGAGTTACTTATCTAGTTTCTGTGAAGGACAGTTTGACATTTTGCAGCAGAATGCTTGGAAAATGTGTTTCTTGGACTTTTCCTTTCTCAAACATTCACCAAAGCTGACTATTCATGGCTGGCTCACGATTATAATGAGAAATTGCCAGCTATGTTGAAATACATAATCCACAGTGTGAAAAACTGCTGAACAGCAGGGGCAGATCCTTAATACAAAAGTGACTTCCCTTTGCCTGTGAGCTTACTTTGGAGTTGCTGATTCCTGCTAACTGCGTGTTCGGAGAGTGCAAGTCAATTTTAACATTAGTCTAGAAACAGAATATAATTACTTAGGCAAAAGCTTAAAAGCTCAATTTTTGTTTTATCTTTGGTTTTGAATTTCCCATGTCACTGCAGTGGGTTATGTTGAATGTGTGAACATATATGTTAGCCAGATGTGACAACAGAAAGACACGTGACATTACTACATTTTAATTTCAGACATTAGACAGCTTGGGGTGGTACCTAGTGCCTTCTGAACGTGGACTAAGGATTTTAAACATACATGCTTTTAAAAAGATACAAGCTCCATCCCAGTTTCCCAAGCACTGGTGCGGCACCATGGATCTCTCCCAGTTTTGAATACTGGAAAGAAAAGCCTCTGTCCACAGATTATTTCTTCCCTACCCCCAATTTTTTTCCCCCTGTAGGTCTTATTAGATAGCTTTGTGTTGAAGAAAGACTAGGAACTAGGGCCAGTTAGGCAGTATGTGAAATTGTTTCTCTGGGCTTTATGTGTTTTGGTGGCTACTGTTGAAAACGCACTTTGGTCAGTAACTTCCACACACATGTATTACATGTGTAACTAGAATATGCACATACACCTGCATGAAAAAGTGTGGCTGGGCCGCATTAAGCGACTGCTCACTAGCAGTGCTGAGAACATTCGATGGTGTTGGTGCTGAGTCTGTTCCTGTCTTACTGGTTTACCTAACTGATCGTGATGGTGCGGGGTCATCGATACATTACTATTATTTGCTTGGCAGAGGGTACTTAAATCTCGTTAATTAGACTTAGGAACAGAGTAAATACAAATAATCACTTTGCACATTCAAGAAATTCCCTTGGATGGCTAAGGGTGTGTCCCTAACTGCCGAGGAAGAAAGAAGCCGACAAGGCTGAGAACCATGCTCTCCCCAGACATCCTTTGTTGAAAGGTGAGCGGTGACTTAAGACCGTGCCGGCAGCACGCTCTCTCCGCACCACTCAAGTTTTACAAAGTAGTGTCAAGAGCGATCTGGGCCGGGAAACGCATGCGACTGCAGGTCTGCATGGGAGCTCAGGCTCTCCCCAGCGGGGAACTCTCCCGGACAGGACAGAAAGCTGGCCCTGGCCGCCCGCCCGGGGCGTGAGAGGGAAGGAACCCGGGGAGGCAAAGGCCGGTGCGGAGCCGGGTCCTCGGCCGGCGCCGGGCGGGCTCTGCGCGCTGAGCCGGAGCCCCCGGCGGAGGCGGCGCGGCTCGAGGCCCCTCCCCGCCGCCGCGGGTGCCCGGGCGGCTGACGCCGAGCGGCGGCCCGAGCGGTGGGGGCCGGCCGGGCGGGCGCGAGCGAGGGCAGGGCCGGGGGCCGGCCGAGGCCACTCGCGGCTTTAAATATGGATCGCGGGCTCGCGCTCGCGGCACAGCCCGCGCCGCGGCCGCCTTTCCTGAGCTCCCGTCCCCCGGCTCGCTCCCGAGGGGCGCCCGGGCCGGGCACCGCCGCTGCGGCGCTGGTTGCCGGCAGCAACAGTGGCGATCCCCGCACACATGCAGGCGCCGCAGCAGGCAAAGTAGACGCCCGCGCCCTCACACTCACCCGCCGCGCACCACGCGGGCCGTGTAGACATCCCCCCGCGCCACCTTCCCCTTCCTCGCGGCCGCTCGGGCTCCAGCCTCGCCGGCTCCGAAGACCCTCCCGTCCGCTCTCCCGCGCTCGCGTCCCCCCGAAGCGCGAACCCACCCGGGCGGCAAAGTTGTGACTGCGCGGGCCGGGTGACCCGCGCCCGCTCGCTCCGCGCCGGAGCCAACTTCCCGCTGCTCGGCCGCGCCGCGCCCCGGGCTCGCGCCTCCGGGGATCCCGCGGGCCCCCAGCCTCCAAGCCCGGCGGCGCGCCGGGCAGCGCTTCGGTGGCGGCGGCGGCGGCCGTGGTGGCAGCGAGGGCGGCAGCGGCGGTCGCTGCAGCCCCATACTCCGCCGCCAAACTGGAGGAGCGACGGAAGCCGGACCCCAGGAGGTGAGCGCCCGGCCGGGCAGCGGCGGGGAGGGTCGGCGGAGTCCCCAGCCTCGCGGCGGCGGCGGGCGCGGGCCCGGGGGCCGATCCGGGGGGCGCGCGGGCGGCCTCGGCGCGCTCCGGGGAGGGAGAGAGAGGTCAGGGCATCCCCGGGCTGGGCGCCGACGGCGTGCGGAGGCTGCTTCCGCGGAAAAGTACTTCCCTCTTAGGATAGAGGCGGAGTTTGGGGGTCCTGTCTGCCCCCCGCTGCAAAGCCCCCTGCGCATAACCGGGCGTTGTTGCCAGGACCGTGGGGTCAGCGTCCGCGGCGGGCTGGGCGTGGGTGCAGTGACACGTGTGTTCCCGTGATCCCGGGTGGTCGCAGTGTGGCCAGGCACCTGCCTGAGAGGGACACACAGCCAAACCCGTCGGCGGGGGACGTTTGGGCTACTCTCAGTGCCACCGAGGCCGCGGCCCCCACTGCACTGCCCGCCCCGAGACGGAGCGTTCACATCGCTCCCTGGCACACCGGAGGCGGGGGTGAGTCAGGCAATTCTCTGCAAGCGGCACACACACATTTATTTGCAGTGGGTTCGGAAGAGGGAGGCAGAGGTTAAACTGGAATTTCTCTTGGCCAGCGACCGCGGAGCTCTTCCCCAGGTACTGGGCAGCATGTGCGTCTTGGCAAGGAGAGGTGATTTCTTTTTTCTTAAGTGCATTTTAGCCAGCCTTTGCCAGTCCGTTAGTGAGACACCAAAGGCAGGCAGGAGTTGGGAACTACATCAGCAAGCTGCAGCAAGCCCCACCTAGAAAAAAGTTCTTAAAGAACAAAGGAAAAACTGGAACTTCGTGAAGGATGATGGAGAAGGAAGCGGTTCTCCCTCTGTTCTAGCATTGCTGAGCATTTTCTCAGTTTCTTGTAAAACTTCTGTTTTTTCCACACCTCGTTCCTTCCCAAGGCCCTACCTTCTCAGCATAATTGCCCTGCAAGCTCCTTCCAGCCTTGACACTGAAGAGCAGTAGGCACTTTGGTGTCTCCTCCCCACCTCTTTTCACATTTCACTTCAGTGCCCTAGAAAGTCGCTCCTAATGACAAACCATGGACACTGGGCTGCACTAAACGCACATTGTCTCAACTCCTGGAACTGTTCCTTTTCCTAAGAGACACTGCATTGTATTGTATTTATCCTTTTTCTTGTGTCTGGGACTTGGAATCGGAATATTACCTGAATTAATTAAAGTGTGTATTACTCATTAGGGCTTATTTTTTCCATTCTCATTTGAGTAGATTCTGCAGTGCTGTTAGAGCAATCTTCAGTATCTTCTTATAGCCAATGTAATGTGTTGAAAACGTTTCTAAGAACTTTTCTCCTGTGTCTATCACATTAGCATTTAAGTAGTTTTCATGATCATTATAGTACTTAGATTGAAGTTATTAGTATAACTCCATTCAAAGGAAATGTGCCTGTTTATGTTTCTATAGCTTTCATAACTGAGAAAAAAAGCTTTTACTTTCATTTTAAAGTTAAAAGTGGTGATAGGATTCTGGTCTCTATATTAAATTTTGAAATGAAATGGTTTGTTTTAACTTTATCCCCGACTGTCAGGTAAGATGACACAAAAACTCTCACATATGCAGATAGAAACAGGAAAGCAGTATTGCTTCATTATGAACTGTGGAGGCATTTATAGGAGTGGGGATCAGAGGGAAAAGATGGGCTATTTTGATAGTTCCAGGCATGTTTGAGAAGAGGGCAAACTAAGAAACTCCCAACATTTTGTATTTGAGCGTTTTTCAAAATGAAGCTTTTGGTGTCATTTGCTGTTTGGGGGTCGTTGCTAGAGACCAACATACATAATGCACCTTAGCCAATGAGATCGCCAGAATGTACTCTCAGTCTCTTTCAGTTCCTTTAGTCAGCATTAAATAACTTTAAATGTTTGAATGCTGATTGCATTATTTCAGTCTTTTAAATGATCAGAAGACATGTTGGATCTGCAAAAATGTTGTATGAAAGGAATACAGGCAATTGTATTTAGAGGAAAAATGTGGTAGAAATCGGCTAAGCTTTGGGACAACTTCCAGCACACCCGGGTGGTAATCTCATTTTTCACTGAGCTCTGGCAAGTACCATTTTGAGGTTCTGATCCTTTGCTGTGATAACAAGAGAGATAGTCTGGCCATAGCTTGCATCTTAAAGGAAAACATGACACTTAAGAAAAGGAAATGCTCGTGAATCATGGAGATAATCAGGTTTCTCTGCCTGCCCCTGAGGGCGCTGCAGTCCTTCAGGACGACTGTTGTTAGGGGAGAAGAGTCTGGAGGGAATTTGCTGTACTTAAGGGCGATGAGACACATCATCCGCTTGTTTCTTGGATTTCTTTGTTTTCCTGGATAATATGAATGAAATCTAAGACAGGAGTTGATAGATAATAAGATTGGGAGTGGAAAGAACAAACCGCGAAGAGAAACATCTAATGATGAGTAAAGTTTCTAAGTAGCTTTTCCTTGATTGCTAAATGGAGGGAATCAGGATACATGATTTAGGTGGACAAAGGAAGGTACAAGCAGAACACATATTTCAGTTGATACTGTTTCTGAGAGCAACCCGTGAGCTATCAAATTTATGTATTTTTAGGGAATCATTTAGCAAAATGGTTAAGGAACATTCAGGAAGTTAGTAAGACTTTACAAAATTAGATCTTACTACTTTTGCATAATGTAGGAATTTTAGGGAAAGGGAAGAATAATGTTTCTTTCCTATGAGGTCAGGGCTAAGTTGTATTCTAAATACATTTTGCCTTTCTCCCCGTATTTCAACACTTGATATGTTTGGGTCACAAAATGGAAAATACGCTGCTGTTCTCCTAATACAAAGATGATATTTTATGTCCTCGGTGGTGCACACCTTTAGTTATTTTTTCTGCAGTGGGAGAGATTCCCTTTTACTCGATTCCATGTAGTGTACATTTACACACACACTCTCTACTTATTTGTAGAGGTGGCTGATTTTATTTTATCTCAAACCATATTTACTATTGTTATAATGAGTTTGTGGCAATGACTTTTATTGCATTTCTGTAGTCTCAGAAGTGCAATGGTATTTCAAACGAGGCATCCAAAGGATAAGGAGAGCTGGGCATGGTGGTCCCAGCTACTCAGGAGGCTGAGGTAGGTGGAATAGTAATGACTTTATTTACCCGCTGTGGCAAAGAAGAGATAAAAACTTTTTCTTCAATCTTCTTCATAATTTTATTCCTTAATGATAATGTCTTACTTGCCTCTGAATTATGTATAGATGGTCCCTGACTTACAATGGTTTGAATTAATGATCTTTTGACTTTAGCTTATTGTGAAAGTGATTCACGTTCAGTAGGAAACTGTACTTTGAGTACCCATGCAACCATTCTGTTTTTCTCTTTCAGTATTCAATAAATTACACGAGATATTCAAAACTTTATTATAAAGTAGACATTGTGTTAGATGGTTTTGCCCAACTGTAGGCTAATGTAAGTGTTCTGTGCGTGTTTAAGTTGGATGAGGCTAAGCTGTGATGTTCAGTAGGTTAGATGTATTAAATGCATTTTGACTTACAATATTTTCAATTTATGATGTATTTATTGGGCCATAACCTCAGTGTAAGTGAAGAGCATCTGTATTTGAAAAAGATGGTAGTGGAAATAGTAATGGCGAAACTATGTACCTCTGTAGTTGTTTGCATAAACCAAAACATCATCTTGTTCTTTCCTACAAAATAAGTAGATGTAAGGGGTTATTATGCTCATTGAGAAGATGAGGAAACTAAGAGAACTTTGGATACTTTTTTTCTTTTTTTTTTTTTTGAGACAGAGTCTCACTGTTGCCTGGGCTAGAGTGCCGTAGCATCAGCCTAGCTCACAGCAACCTCAAACTCCTGGGCTCAAGCGATCCTACTGCCTCAGCCTGCCGAGTAGCTGGGACTGCAGGCATGCGCCACCATGCCCGGCTAGTTTTTTCTATAGATATTTATTTAGTTGTCCAGATAATTTCTTTCTATTTTTAGTAGAGACGGGGTCTCGCTCTTGCTCAGGCTGGTCTCGAACTCCTAACCTCAAGTGATCCTCCTGCCTTGGCCTCCCAGAATGCTAGGATTACAGGTGTGAGTCACCGCGCCCAGCCTACTTTGGATGCTTTTAAAAAATGTAATGGAAAATTGTTTGTGGAGGTGTGAATGAATGTTTTAACTTTTGACTAGTGATACATGTTTGTTGAATGACTGCCAACAAATGCATGAATATTGTTTTAATCACAGCAGAAAATACTAAAGCAGATAAAAGTTTACCCTGTTTTAATAGTTTCCATTCCTTGCTGGTAATTCCGCTAAGCATCAGTGCCCACTCGCCCCCAACTTTATTTCAGTTTCTGCAATGCCAAGGGTGTTTCACTAGAGAATAATTTTCAATTTGAGTATACCAATTTTATCTTCAATCTTGAGAGCTAACTTCTGTTTTTCATGTAGAATGAACACAGAAAGAAGTTGTGTGAAATTAGCATGTTAAAGGAAATAAATAACCACCAACTGATATTTTAGGGCTTAGTTTTTTTTTTTTACCTGTGGATAATTGTGTGAAAAACTCCTAGTATACTTTGGGGGAGATTTTAAAAATCCAAATGAATGGAAATACGAAATGAGAAGGGAATATATTGTAATTAAAACTGATATGATTTTCTATGAGTGTCACAACTAGAAAAGCTGTTCCTAGTGTCTTCCATGAGAAATTGGCAGTTTCCTTTCTTTTTTGGTAATGTATTTGCTGATTAATACTTTGTTTTATACTATTTGCAAATAAGAAAACTTTTGGGATCTGGGCTTTTATGTTAGTTAATTCTAGCGTTGGCTTGGTGATCTAGTATTCACTCATAGGATTTAGTAATAAACTCTTCTGTTTGGCATATTCCCCAGTAAAAAGGCCTCTGAGCAGGTAAAATAGAGGGTAAAAAAAGACATACATTCAAAAGAATTCCCTTTACTCATAGGAGAGCCCTCAGAGTCTTCTTACTCTTAATAAACATACTGTTCTAAAACTACAAAGTAGAAGATAGTTATGGGTTGATATTGGCATATTTCATGGAAAACGTTGAAAAGTGCCCGAGGACAGCTTGGTAGTAAACGAAGAGGTAGACAGAGTACTACAAGCAGAAGTAAGAACGAAAGCACACACAGGGGTGAGGACTATTTGGGTGTAGACCCCGACAGCATCACTTCCTTACACCCCCTTCTCCATCCCTCCTTTTCTCCTTTCCTCCCTGCTTTCCTCCCCCTCCCTTCTTCCTGTCCAGTTCTTACTGACATACGACATGTGTTCAGAACACTGCACATGTCTTTAAGTCATCAGCGAACAGCTCAGTGACTTATCTAAGTGAACACCTCCAAGTAATCACCACCAAGACCAAGGTGTAGATCATCGCCCGCATCCAGAAGCCTCTTCCCTCCCTCTGCAAGTCATTACTTCCCCCCAAGGTATCCTCTCTCCTCATTTCTGAGACTCTAGGTTACTTTGACCTATAATTTAACTTTCTGTCAATGAATCGCAGGGTGTATATTCCTGTGTCTGACTTCTTTTGCTCAACATTGTGTTCGTGAGATTTATTCTTGTTTTGTACGAAGCAACAGTTTGTTTATTCTCATCCCTCTACGGCGTTCCACTTTGTGAGAATGCCATGGTGTATTTATCCACTTCATTCTTGATATATTCATTTTTTTTGGATTGTTTCCAGTTTTTGGCTATTATGAATAGTGCTGCTATGGACATTCTTATATATGTTTTTGGTAAAGTGGAAATTTCCGTCATGTGTGTTGTGAGTTGAATTGCCGGACCAGTTTTAGATAGTGCCATCCTTCGAAATTGGTACTAATTCACACTCCTACCAGCATTGTGTAAGAGTGGTATCTACTTCACATCCATAGAAAATCTGATATTATCTGTCTTTTTTATTTTGGCCATTATGGTGGATGTATAGTTGTCTCACATTGTGATTTTAATTTGCATTTCCCAGAGTACCTTATCTATCTTTTCATATGATTATTGGCTATAGTTTTTTGTAAAGTACTTGTTCATATTTTTTGCTGATGAATGTTTTGTCCAGTATTTGTTGTTATTCCAAGTAAGAAAGATTTTAATACCCGGGGAGTTAACTTCTCTTATTTGTTTAGAAAACTCAGCTAAACCAGGCAAACTCATTCACCAGTAGGTCCATCTAATAGGTAAAGTAAGCGGGTAAAGAGATTAGAAACTGAGTTGAGTTGAGCACTATGTGTTATATACACGTTAGAAAATTTCACACGTACCCCATAAATTTGTACAAATTAAAAAAAAAAAGACATTGGAAGCATTTTGAACTTGTAAACGTCATAGTGTGGATCTGTGAAACCTTGTCCCGAAAAACCAAAAAAACAAACCAAAACAAAAACCTTTGCCACGGCAATAAAAAAACGTAACAGAACTTGTCCTCAGTGCTTTTCATAGAAGTCGAGCATCTTATAACGTTACATTACCCAGTGACCGATGGAGATTTGTATTTGGATTTTTAGGATAGGAATTGGACACCCACCTCTCTTACTAGTTGTTTGATTTGGGGAATTTAAAAAATCATCCATGTCTTTTTTTTTTCATTATTGAAATGATTATAAAACTTAATTCACAGAGGATTTATGAGGGTCAGATGAGGTGATCTTTGTGAAACCATGCTCAGAACTGTTAATGGCCATACATATGTTAGTTATTATTATTGTTGTCGCATTCTACAGCATTCCTCATTCTTGACTTGAACCGTGCCAGCACTGAGAACAGTTCCTGGCATATTAATAAATGTTTGTTGGCTGAATGAATGAACAGCACATTCAAGCATCTTTCCTAAGATGTTACTCTGAGTGACTCAAACTGTGGTTTACATGTCTTTCTCTAGGACTTTTACTTTTTATTGCTAAGGCTGAGTTGGGAACAGGGTTTATCAAGTATCAGATTGAAAAATTGTGTCTAATAGGCAGCAGTTTGAGATCACCCATTTCACTATATAGTTCATATTAAATCGATGCCCTCAGGTAACACACGCAGGTCCTGGAGAACCCTTGAAAATGATTACACCGCTCTTCACACCGTGGGTGATCCCCAAAAGCTCACACACTGAATATTTTTAGCTTCTATAATTAGAATGCTGGCCAACAGATTTCCAGATTGAAAATACTATAGTGGGTTCTCCAGAGCTGATACCTTGGAAACCATGTTTCATGTAAAATTGAACGTTTAAGCTGAAAACTGGAGCTTCGTATAGAGCCTTTTCAGCCTAATATGGATCAGGTGTTTCTGATACGTTGATTATAATATCATATCAGCATTCACCTTATTAACTTTTGTGTAAAGCAGCAATTCTTAACCCTCGGAAAGATCCGATTCTCAGCTATTGGCTTGACTTTGTGACTCTCTTTTTTCTTTATCTGAAAAGTGGTTGAGAGGCATATTATTTTCATTTTTAAATTAAATAGAATTCAAATTTGTATGATTTTTGTTTTGGAGAATTACATGATGTTCCTTTAAACAATAGTAAGTATCTCTTTGCAAAATCAGGCTTGCAGCAGAAAGAACTTGGATTTCTATATGGAAATCTAATTAGATTTTCTTAGGCGAAGACTGATACTCTTTTTCTTTTTTTCTTGTATTTGAGTGTTTTTTTTTTAAGAGCTTGTGGTGGTCTTGGTTGGTTTCTGTCATCATTTAAGTATAACTTTTGTGGTACTGAAGAGTACGGAGCATGTAACATACTACTTTAGTATAACATCAGTCAGTCTACATTTTATAAGGACGTTTACATTTTAGGTATTATTTTCGTTGTTTTTTTTTTCACCCCTCCATCAGTAACAGACAGACTGCATTTTAGATATTATACCTCTGTGTGTTTCACCCAAATGTGGCTGATTTAGTGGAAAATAGAATCATCTGGTATAGTAGACAGCTTTTGTTTTCTGTTATAGATATAATGTTATGGAAAATTGAAAGAAATACAAAGGGTAGTTATGGTGAGCCTTGTTAAAGTACTATTTTAAAAACAGTGAATTTCAGAAAATCTCATCTTCTGAGTTCCTTTGAGAAGTTAAACTGTGTCTTTTTAAAGCAAATGCTTCCAGGCATGACTGGTTATTGCTGTATGAAACGCGGGAAGCAAGGTTCCTCCTTTTGGTGTCCCCTTCGCGCGTGGGACTTTTTATTTTTTTCTTTCTCTTAAATGGGTGCTATGGATTTAGGGAGGGATAACTGTTTAAAGACTAGGCTCATGACAACTGATGTCTCAAGGGAATGGGATTGGCTCTTTCATTTCTTGTGCTCTTCAGCATGGGGATCTTGTTCTATATGGCCGACTGGAATATTCTGAGTGTCTTTAATGATAACCAGGTTTTTTCACCTTCTACCCCAAGAAGGATCATGAATGAAGTCCTGAAGATAGTATCAGGTGGAATATTAATATGCTTGTTCTGCGTGAGGAATCGGTGGGATCATCCGTTAGACTGCAAGTTAACCCGGAACTCCAGTGTTGACGGCTGGCTCCTAAAAGCCTCCCCTCGCGTGTCCCACGCAGCTGCGGCAACACATCCCAGTTGAACTGCTTCGCAAATTCCTTCGATTCCTCTGACCTCTGGAGACTGCGTCCTTAGGAATGCGAGATGAGCACTCACGACGTTAGCAGAGAGTACGGCCTCATGGCGGGGAGTTTGCTGAAGTACCGATTACAGTCGCCTTTGGAAAATTGCTGAGCATTAACAGATTAAGCAGAAACACTCAGCTCACACGTTTGCACTTTTCCAAGTTGAGCTCCTTTGCCAGGGAAAAGGGAGAAGGCGGATAGGAGATGTCTCAAAAGATTTGGATAAATGAGATCAGATAATTTCTCTGGAAAAATGCATTAAGAAATGAAAACACCCATCCAAAAACATCAGAAGAAAATACAATTCAAGCACTCACATGTTTTCACTGCCAAAACTTTAGGCAGTGAATTCTGCACTTTAATTGATCACTTTATTGCCTACCGCTTTGCACTGCTGTTTGTTTTCTAAGTGCTCATGTTGTTCTCCTTCCCTGCGTGCTTCCTCACTCTTGCTGTCAGTGTTCGCGGTCCTCACAGTGGCCAGCATATTCTATAGCAGAAAATACTTATTTAGTGGAGTGATGCTTAGTTACTTTAAAAATCTGAACAGACCAATCAGAGATGCTCAGTCATCTCACCCAACTTTATCTAAACCCTGTTTCCTCTGGAGATATTCCTCCACCGTAATAGCTGTGATCACTGCTGTTAGGACTTTCAAATATTTCTTGTGAAATTTGTTGTAATGAAGTTGGACTCCAGTAGCTTTTGGGATGAAGGTTTGTTACTAGGGTTTATGATGTGTTCCTTGGAAAAATTACTTAGCCTATTTTGATATGACTGTATTTTATTTGTTCGCTGAATCAGACACAAGTTTACTTACTCCATATTTGACATTAAAAATGAATTGTTAGCACTTAAGAAAACTTTTTATTTTGAAATAATTGTGGGCTCACAGGAAGTTGCAAAAATATAGTGCAAAGAACTTTTTCCTACCCTTTACCCAGCTTTGCCCAATGAGCTCCACTTTTAAGACTCCTAAAAAGGCATCTACCTAAAAAGATTTATAAGGAATTATAATTTTTATGCCTGCTCTGAACAAATATTTATTAATCACTGATTATATATATAATCACAGGTTATAACAATACAGAGTTATACCTGCTCTTGATCATTGAAAAAAATAAAAATACAGAATTAGACGCAGCTACTATTTTGTTGGAAAAAGTGCCCATGTGACCAGCAAGGAGGACAAGGCATTTGTTCACTTACTCATTTGAATTTGGTGTCTGCCTCATTCAAATCATTTTTTTATAGCGATCACATTGATCACATTGAACTAAGAGTTGTAAATACAGATGTTGTTCCCCTAAAATCTTTGGAAAATATAATACAAATAGAAGTGAGTGAGAGTAGAACTCCTTCATGGTACAAGTGTTGGGGCACCATAGTAATACTGGATTTCATGTAAAGGTGAGAGAATATCATTGTACCGTATATCTCTATGTGTTAGGTATATGTTATTTGTCTATGCAAATGCATAATATATTGAGATGTTTTAGAACAGGTTTTTTTTTTTTTTCCGAGACAGAGTCTCGCTCTGTTGCCCTGGCTAGAGTGCAATGGCGTCATCATATCTCAACTGCAACCTCAAAACTAACTCCTGGGCCCAAGCGATCCTCCTGCCTCAGCCTCCCAGGTAGCTGGGACTCCAGATATGCACCACCAAGCCCGGCTAATTTTTCTATTTTTTGTAGAGACGGGGGTGTTGCCCTTGCTCAGGCTGGTCTCGACTTCCTGGCCTCAAGCAATCCTCATGCCTCAGCCTCCCAAAGTGCTAAGATTACAGGTGTCAGCCACCGCACCTAGCCAAAACAGGTGTTTTATTTATTATATATGTATAATATTTCCAGTGAAATATCAATATGTTTCACTACTCTTTAGTATATTGATAAATTTACACTTGAACACATATTTGAGTTTGGTTATTTATTAATAAGGGTCTTTAGATGCTGTATGTCTGTATTTGTCCACGTGTCTGAACCTTATGTAGTGTTACCTAGAATGTTCCCTTGAGGGTTTGATCTTGCACCTCAAAACAGACATAATTGGGAAAAGTCTAGAGAAACACCCTGCCTATTGTGAGAATGGAGGAGTTTCTTTAAGAAAGCTATTCGGATGCTTATGGTTGGAGCAGTGAAGTCTGAAGTCTGAAGGGAGACCTTACCAAAGCCTATAATGTCATGAGCACCTTCCCCGAATCCAAGAATGTCAGAACTAGGAGCGCCAGTTATAACTGAAAGAGGGAGGTTTAGCATAAAAGAAAAAGCGTAAGTTGATGTAGTGGGAATTTACGTGAGCATCTTTTCACCCCAAGAGGAGAAATTGCCGTGTTTTAACAGTCCAGGGCAAATCTTTGTGTGGATTTATACAATTTAAAAGAGAAGATGGGCTCGTTTATAAATAGACTTAATCTTTTGGGTGGTTATTTTCTCTTTACCCAGGACTTTACCCAGTTTTATTCTTTTCATAGACGATTGCTGAAGTTACTTATCATTTTGTAGGATAATTTCCTGTTCTTTGATGTTACTTTCAGCTGTCACTGAATGTTGTTTTGAGGCTTGTGGGTCTGACCCTACATGACAATTCCCAGAAAGTTTACCTGCCCCAGCATGTCTTATCTCAGCTCTCGACCTTGACCAGAAGGCACTGGCGTAAGTGTATTGTTATATTTGAGGTTGTAAAATCAGCACTTAGACCTCCTTATAAAATTTCTCTGAATCAAGTCCACACCTTGTTGCTGATAAAATGAAATTGGATGTTATTTCTGAATTGAAACGAATACTTTTGGTTCTGGGTTTATTTTGGATAATCCCACCAATCTGAAACAGTTTGTTTTTCCAAATAAGTGCAATACATTTGATTTTGTGTAAGTTTAAAAACCGTTGTGTTGGCTAACTTTCTTTAGATGTAACAGCGTGTCCATAAATTAAATAGAGAGCCGGAAATGCCATATATTCCTTTATGGCCCACAGCTTTTGGCTTCTGTGAGGGACAAATTCTAGCATATGGGCTTGAATGATACAGTGGCGTTTATATAAAAACCAGTGCAGCAGAAAAAAGCAGGTTAAAGCCTATGGCCCAGGTTTCAAGCAAGTTGCTGCCTGAGTTGGGAGCTGGTAGAATAATGTCTTAGTCCTGTAGAGAAAGTGAGCGATTGAGTCCTAAGGTGGGTGTCCAGGTATATGGGATCTAACATAACCCTGATGACTTGGGGAACAGGGGTGGGACGATGTGAAAGCTTGGGGTGTTGGCAGTAAGTGCTATGCAGAGTCTGTGGGATCAAGGAAGGAGAAATAATATTTTGAGGATCACGCTTCTGGGAAATTGGGAACAATTCTGCTTAAATTGCAGGAGTGGTCTGTTTATCTACTCTTATCAGTAGGTATAAAATATTCACTTCCATTGAATTTTCTGATAACTGAAGCTTAAGTGTTTAAACTAAAATTGTCTTTAAAATATTTTTTGATGTACATCATTCAAAAATGAATTGCGCACACTTATCTCCTGTCTTAACAGTATGTTAAATATAATTTCCCGTTGTCTTCATCTCTGTTGGTCTTCACTGTGTAATTCAGAGGTGATGTCAGGGCTGAAGGTGTGTGAGCGACTGCTCCTACACCAAGCGTTCCCATGTTGTTGTGCCTTAATCCCTGTTTAGACACAACTAAGACACCCTCTTTACAACATAAAGGAGCACAGGAGTGTATAAACGTTTCCTGGGCGGGAAAGTGGCATTCTTAACTGATCTTTGGCCATCAATGAACAGGCCTGGGGAGAAGAACATGACAGGATGGGTGGTGGGCACAACTGATGCACCCCAGGAATAACTGGGGCACCTTGCAAGGTTGCTGAGATCCATCAGTCTCATGGCAAATTTCATCTGTTGTTGTCTAGACCTCTTTGTACCTACCAGCTGCTGCGGCCTGTGGAAACTCCCCTCTAAGCTGTTTTCTGAATCTCCGTTACTGTCAGGATCTCCCTGTGCTGGTGGAGAACATGGGCTCTGGAGCCAGAGTGCCCAGGTTTGAATCCGGTCTCCACCACTGTCTTTGGCTTGGTTCCCTGCAAAGCAGTTTCTGAGACTGTACAGGAAGTTTATTGGGACTTGTGCTGCAGGATACTGCCTGTCGGGGAGCGAAGGCAGCTGGATCGGGCAGAGGAAGAGTTGAAAAGCAGGACAGTAGCAACAGAGGCCACAGCTGATCCCGCCAGGAGCTCTGGAGCTGGGCACGCCATTTACAGTTGGCCACTTTGTGGTAAGGGAGCCAGGCCTTTTCCCCCCACATCAGCCGGTCATGAGATGTGAGCTGCCCACGGACAAGGCGTGACCTTGGGTCAGGGGACTCTTTGGCTAAGATAATTTCCAGAGCAGGGTTGAGCTGAAGGTCACCAGCCAACACTCCCACCAGCTGGGGCAGCACCTCAGTTCTAAAGGGGAGATCTGGACAGCACAGCTCAGCACCCACATTCTTGGTATCTCGTGACTCCGGTGACTCTGCTTCCAATTCTTCATCCAAACCTATCTAATTCCTAGGGTTTAAGTAAGTTCATGTACATGAAATACTTAGAAAAGTGCATAGCACATAGTGAGTGTGATTTAGGTGTTTGTTATTATGATCATACCTGACTTTATCAGCCCTACCTTTTCCCTTGTAATACTATGCTATGAGTTTGAAAGCTAAGGCGCTCATCATTACTTTTTTCTAATTCTCTTTGCAAGAGGAAAGCATCAGACGATGTTTCGTTTAATAGTAAGAGATCATTTATTGTACTGTGTGTTTTAGTGATATTTGCATTTTTAATTTTTACTGGAAGAAAGATGCAAAAGGAATAATTACTGATGATGAAATTCGAAGGATTTGGACACATGATGGATGAAAGTTTTAGGAGTGTGTGTGTTAGTTCTTAGCCTCCTTCAAAGTAACTTAGAGAGGCGCCTTCTAGGTTAAGGGAGAGTCAGTCCATTCGCTGCTATTGACTTGGGGGGTGGTTTGGTGTAAGGAGCAGGTGACCAGGTGACAATGTCCAGCTGAGAAGCTCCTCAGCATCTTAGTCTTCACCTTTCTTCTCTCTCAGGTTCTAGATCTAAATGTTACAACATACAATCAATAAATACAACATTGACAATTAAATTGCTTTATTTATAAATGTAATGGAATCATTCTTTCAGCATTTCAGTGTTTAAATTCCATAAATATAGAGCAGATCACCTAGAGTGTTTTAGAAATTTGGTTTTGATTCAAAGTAATGTTCTCATGGAGACTCAGTCTTTGCCAATTCATTTCTCATTTACTTGAGGACGTGGGTAATTCTCTTGGACAGTTTTTATCTCTTTCATATTCATATGGGTGGAAAATATTTCATTTGAAATGACTTATTTATACCTCCCCAAATATGGCAACTGTTAACATACAGTATTGTTTATTTCTAAGGGACTGTCTGATTGTACTTTAATGTTAAAGCAGGGATAGTTAAGAATATATGTCACAAAACACTTCTTTAAAACATGATGTGTGCGGGCCGGGCCCGGTGGCTCACGCCTGTAATCCTAGCTCTCTGGGAGGCCGAGGCGGGCGGATTGTTTGAGCTCAGGAGTTCGAGACCAGCCTGAGCAAGAGCGAGACCCTGTCTCTACTAAAATTGGAAAGAAATTAATTGGACAACTAAAAATATATAAAAAAAATTAGCCGGGCATGGTGACGCATGCCTGTAGTCCCAGCTACTCGGAAGGCTGAGACAGGAGGATTGCTTGAGCCCAGGAGTGTGAGGTTGCTGTGAGCTAGGCTGATGCCATGGCACTCACTCTAGCCCAGGCAACAGAGTGAGACTCTGTCTACTGATACCGTATTATTGACACACCGTAATAAACCCTGTTAGAGTGGAGAAGGAAATAATATAACACTTCGAAAGATTTTTTAAAAAATCCAGCAGTTTTTTTTTCCCTGTCGACATCATGAACGTCTAACACATTTAGAATTTCACTTCCACATTTTGTGGGGGGGCTGGGAGGCGTGAATATGGATAAAAGATTTGAGGTACACTAATAGATGCGTAAGAATGTATTAATATTTAAATATGATGAGTGATAAAAACTCATTGCATAACAAGCCTTTTCTAAAAGCAAAGATGACTTTTAAAAATGTGCAGTTTGGGGATTAAAATACATAAAACCCTCTTTTTAGAGGAACATTGTCAAGCTTGGTCTAATGGGAAACAAGTCCATATCCAAGAAGATTATGTTAATAGAGCTTTTAATTCTCCAAAACATGAAACTATGACATTTGTGTAGATGATCTTTCACCATGTAGGAGCTATGAAGTAAAAAATAATATTCCGGCCAAAATTACTTATTGTCTCCAAAATGGACATAGGTGAGAATGATTTCTACTCTTGTGTGTTTAATCCCAAACCGACCACAATTACCATATGGTGGCTTTGCACAGGGTCCTCCTGTTCATGACTCTCTATTTAAAGACCACTTAATGTCCTCGTTTTTAAAACTTCAATAACGTGCATACAGGTGAGTTTTTATGTGAGTATTAATTATACTTTGGTGGAAAACATACATTTCTCAATCTTGGGCCATTGTTTTGAGTTTTAAAATGAGTAAATGCAAACCAGAATATACAAGAAGTAAAATTTGTTTATCCAAAACACTTTTTTATTTAAATAGATTGGCTTATTACTTTTATTTAGAGTATAAAGATTAATCAATTCTTACATTGTTCATCTAAATTTATACATGTAATTCAGTCAGAAATATCTAAATAAATGTTTGCTTAAATGATAACTAGTACAGTAGAAGTACGTTAAACTAGATTTCAATTACAAAGTTCTACATACGAAATGTTTAGTAAAGTCGTTGTTTATTATGTAACTTAAATAAAAGGCAGAAGAGGAAGGATACCTAATAGGCAAAAAACACTGTAAATTCCAGTAAAACCACATTATTAGAATTTATACTTTCTCTGAAAATCAAGCACTAGATTTTCAATCACAAGACACTTAAAGGTTGACCAAAAGAATAAGAAAGTTCTATATGGGTGTTAGCTATTTGGTCTAATGATCTAAATGAAATGGAAAAAGAAAACATGAACTTACACTAATGATTCAGTTTCTATTCTAACAGTAAACCTGGTGGGTTCACTTTAAGTGTGGTTTACTGAAAATAGATGATGATTTTTAGCACTTAGCTTCTTAGTTTTCAAAGCACTTTTCAAATATTGAATAATTAATTGCAACAACCCCCTTGTGGGGGTAGCAGAGCAAGCATGGCTTTCTGTTTACCAGGAAACCATTATGGCAGTCTGGAAGTGCTGATTTTTATTTTTAGAGGTATCTTTGTTTTCCAAGGTGACCAGCTTTTAAAATGCTATCCCGGTTTCCAACCACAGGGTCATGGCAAAAGTAACCAAGGATGTTGAATACTTGAAAACTTTTTCTTCTCATGGTTTCCGTACAGATTTCACTTTTCATCTTGCTTTTGCCTGATCATCATTTTGCAGTCCTAGTTTTTATTTTTTAGAAAATGAAACATTAAATATTAGTAAGTTTAATCTTGCAGTTAGTATAAGTCTCTTCTTACCAGGTAAATCCAACATTCGGGGAACCTGTTGGAAGGAACTACAAGGAATGACTTTAAGTCACAAAAAAAAAAAAAAAAAAAAAGATGGGAAACAACTTTTAATATGTTAAAGGAATGAATCTTTTAAACAGTTTTTCTAGCTTCCACTTAATCTTGGAGTAGTTTGAGGAATAATGAATGTGGACTGTAAATATGCCCAATAGTGTATTAATAGACTGTTGAGTTATATGACATATGAAGGATGAACTTACATTAAACAACTGGAGAGCAGGAAAGACTATGAGAGAGGCTGATTTAAATAAGATAAATATGGAATCAGGTGGCTAATTGAACACTGGAGTCGATACATCTGAAAGGAGCTCAAGAAGAAAGGTCATGAATGAAGGTGCAGCAGGACCTTGAGCAAGGTCGGTGGGTTAGAATTTACGAGATGAATGGTGACGATGTCCTACCAGACGCAACTTACATTAGCTCGACTGATTCCTGGCTGGTTTGTGTTGCCAGCATCCGGATGTCTCCTGCTTAGCTCTCTGGAGAGACGCAGGGTGAAGTCACCGTGGCAGATGCAGAAGGGTGTCCGCCCCTCAGCTTCTCAATCTTTGGAATAGAAAAGAGTGGGGACCTTAAGAGCAGTTCATCCCTTTGTGCTTTGAGGAACTCACCAGATACTAAAGAATGCAGTGGTAATTTTGATGACTGCTGAGATTCTTTGCGTATGATTAACACCTTTAAATGCAGAGCAGAGTTAGACTCTTCATGTCATTTGAAGGAGGTAAAGCCCTAAGAATCACTGAAGTGTCAGCTCACACTTGTCTGTCTACTGAACACAAGTTTGGGTCTCATGATCTTAAAGTGCGGGCCCTATAGCTGGGCTTTATGGAGGCCCATGAACCCCCAGATATTGTGTAACTAATTTTTAAGTATACTTATATTTTTTTAGAAGAGAGTGTCCAAAGTATTCATGTTATCGTTAAAGCTGGGACATACACAAAACGTTTAGTATTTAATATGGATCAGTATCCCTTACAAATATGTACATAGTGCCCTCCAAATAACAAAACAACACCTCAGTTTCTAGCTATCCACTCCTCCAAAATCTGAAGGGAAATAAAATGAGAGCCTATCAACTCTAGGATATCACCTCTAAAAAATCCAATGTTTTTATATTATCAGGAAGATCAGA
This sequence comes from Avahi laniger, assembly GCA_963575035.1. Lineage (NCBI taxonomy): Eukaryota > Metazoa > Chordata > Mammalia > Primates > Indriidae > Avahi > Avahi laniger. Next base: position 1,958 of record CAUYSK010103633.1, on the reverse strand, counting down.
AAGTGCAATGATGCAGTTAAAGCCACTGAACATGGTTATTTAACTACAGTGCATTAAATTTGTAAAGGTAATGATTAAGTCTATCTTATCTACAGTCAGTCATGGGACTTTCTTACTATCAGATCTGACCAGGGTATGCCCATAAGGATAAGGCGACTTCAGTTGTGCATTTGTGATTTAGCTCACTTTCAAATGTGAGTGCTTTGATAGCCTTTTTGTGGGAAATTGCTCATTGAATATGTGATAGAACTCATTTGGGAAGTAGAAGAATTCTTTGACTCTTTCTGTTTTTTTTTCCTATAAGCAAAGTAGCTATTTTCTTGAAAATTTGTATATTAATTTAAGCTTTGTAAATAAAATCATGTTTCTGTGCAATTTTGCAAATAAGATCATGACTACAACTGTTAGGGAAAGCTTGATATTTAAAGGAATATTGCAATATAATAGAACCAGTAAGTATGCAAAACAAGAAACAAAAGATCAGGTTCCTTTACTTGAAGTTCATTGTTATTCTTTGGGGTGTGGGGGTTCAGTAACCCCATGAAATTGTAGCAACATTTAAATTACATATTTCTATATCCATTTTATTTTGAGGTTAGAATCCACAGCTTTCATCAGATTTCCAAAAGATAAAGAATCATTTAGCTTATTATAGTGTCAGAATCTTCTATACGCTTACCTAAGAAGAAGACTTCTACAAGTTTGAGGATTTTGCTCAGCTTCAGAAATCTGAAAACATCGATAAAGAATAAAATGGTACAACAATGTGAAGTTCAAAAGTGTTTAGGACTCAGTACAGTTCTTAGTAAATAGAATCTATATGACACTTGACAAATGTGTAAGAAGACAAGGAAGAATGGTCAAACCAGTAACTCTCAATTAACTGAGGGCCCAGGATTAATAAATGGGTTTAAGTCTATTGTTAATCCATGGATCTCATTAAAACCAGTAGTTGGAACCATTTCACCCATGAAATTCACATTCATTTTGATTATTAAAAAAAAAAGAAAGACGTTTCTGACCCTGGTGATTAGCTTGGGTTTCATTTCCTCTACTGTAATAATCTGCTGGAGGCAAGTCCTGCAGTGGGTGAGTGTTCAGGCTCTGGCATCAGACTGGATGATCATATGGTTTTGCCATTTATGACTGTGGTCTTGGGCAATTCACTCGACATGCCTGTGCCCCTCATCTGTAAAATAAGCATAACCGTAGTACCGATCTCATAGGGTAGTTGTGGCAAATCAAATGCTACAGTGTATGTTGAGAACAGTACCTGTCTCAATAATTTTAAGTTTATTATTATTTCTGGAGTGATGCCTGCTAATAAAGTAGATAAGATAAGATACTGGGGGCCACGGGGACAGTAAGAAGAATGAGGGGCTGCCTGTATTCCAAACACTACGGTCCCTTGAATAAATGAGAATTGACAATTTATATTATTGATGCTAGTTTGAAGTCTTCATGGAGATGTTTCATTTGATTTAGTATGTCTAGACACTTGGGCTTCCCGCATAGAATATTTCTAAGTTTATTAATTTGGAATTATAAAAATTTAAAAAAATCTGTAACCATAAGTGAAAATAAATTCATGCACTGTGTTTCCATAGCCTTAAAGGAAAGTATGTATATAGGTACAAGTCACTGTTGATTTTTTTTTTTTTTTTTTGAGACAGAGTCTCACTCAGTTGCCCGGGCTGGAGTGTGGTGGCGTCATCATGGGCCTCCTGAGTAGCTGGGACTGTAGACATGAGCCACTACGCCTGGATTGTTGATTTTAAAACTGTGATCTCCCTTCATTTGGAGGGCATTTAACTCTTTTTTGTTTACAAAAAACTGAATAAATGTCACTGACTGTGAAATGAACTTTAAAATGTTGAAATCAGATCATTTGGTGAATAAACTTAGATGATCATCTTTCTGCAGTGGTAAAGGAAGCTTTGGAAGTGGAAAAATAATAC